>VMBQ01000818.1:141113-183800 GCA_007657795.1 Dreissena rostriformis | reverse complement strand
ATCGTATATATATAAGACGCATTTCAACAAATCACTGAAAAAAAAACACGACTGTTGTCCTAACATATCAGTAAACCGTAAGGATTCGTCTACAAATGGCATTTCCAAATTGAATAGAACAAGTTTTTAATATGTGCCGTATTTCTTGTGTAATTATATTTGCAAGTAGGATAAGAAAAATAGTTCTGTTCGCAAGATATATGTGATCAAGTGATACAGCAAACATTACTATTTATTCGTGTTTGATGTCAAGCGACTTTAGCGCATTGCATACATATTCTCTTATATTTAACAATTTTAAGGCCTACATAATAGGCTGCAGATTCTGTGGTATATTGTTGCATTCTACAAATGCTGTCCGATACGCACGTTTCGTAATTATTGTCATTGCATACGCATCACGCCTTTGAAATATGTTAAAAATAAACCAGTATTCCCTTAGTAATCCGCTATATTAGAGACAATATTTTTGCCAAATTTGTCAAAAAATAACTGCTAATTCAGATTCACATTAAGAGTTGTTATCTGATCAAAAAGGAACCATCTTAAATGACACCACACCATGTTTTAACGAGTTAAGTTAAGTACAGCGACCTTTTTATACCAAAGCCTATAAAGATGTCACTCTGATCTGACCCCATTTGCCATGACGTCAAAATAAATGATGACACTTATACAAGACAGCCGATTAACTCGATAGGATTAGTGTTCATGTCAGGATAGGGAAGAGAAGGTCGTCTGCACGTCTTCAATTTCAGTAGAGTCGATGAAGCAACCTTCCTCATTTAGTGTTACATATATTGGAAAACTGCATGAATATTTATTGGTCACTGTGCACTCCTACAAGTTATATAAAAGATATTATTAAAAGCCGTATTGCAATATATTGCAAAGTAACCCTTTTTCGCTTCGAACTTTTAAATAAGATGCAGGTCTACACTAATGTGTGTATATATTCCATTTTCTCCATATTCCACTTAGGTAGTATTAGTGTAGTTTAACCTAGAAACACAACAAGGAAATGAACATTCCAGGTAAAATGAACATTTAGAAGATCATTGTGACAGTAGTGCTAGTAATAATTAATCTGAGAAACTTTCAAACAAATGTCAATCATGAAGTGCAGTGGTACTCGGATGACTCCATTTTCGGTCAAACAACAGATCTCTCTTCGTTCTCACTCAGAGAAAATACATTTTATGAACATTTCACAGTCCCATTCCATCATTGTGGTAAATCTGAACATACAACCTCGTCGTCTAGAAGCTCATTATCGAACTGGGCTCAAATTTGTTTGCTTTTGTTTGGAGATATCCACCCCTGTCCTGGTCCAGTAAATGCAAGTACTCCAAACAATACGTCGGATGTGTTTTCAGCGTTTTGAAAGAGAGGTTTACATATTTTTTCACCTGAACATTCGCAGTTTTATACCAAAAATGGACGAAATTCGTTTACTTGTTCGTCAATTCAAGCCGCAGTTTTGTGTTTGTCTGAAACTTGGTTGGACGATAGTGTGCCAGATAATTAAATTTCTATAGAAAATTATGTTATTACACGCAAGGACCGCAACCGTCATGGGGGAGGTGTGTGTATCTAAGAACATAGTGACCTTACCTTCAACCACCGGAAAGACATAGATCATCCAGAATTATAAACAGTTTTCATTGATATGCTATTACCAAAGACCAAACCTATTCTTATAGCAGCAATATATAGACCACCATCACAGAATTATTTGTATAGTGCACTGGAATCTGTGTTTTTATCTGCCAATGACATGAACTTGAAAGAATGCATTTTATAAGGGGACTTTAATACAAATATTTGTGATAAAAAGCATGTTTTGTGTAAAGCATTGTTTAGTATGTGTGACCTTTTCAGTCTGAAGCAATTAATTCAGCATATAGGAAGAGTATGTCCATCTTCTATTATTGATCTCATATTGGTATCTGATGAGGACAACATTTCTAATAGTGGTGTAATTGACTATGTACTTAGTGACCATCAAATGATATTTTTGACCAAAAAATTCACTCAATCTTTAATTGGCAAACACAACACAATGAAAGCAAAATCCTTAAAACACTATAACAAAGACAGTTTTCATCAGCATTTACTTGGATGTGACTGGTCAGAATTGATGTTAAGTGATTGTGTTTCTGATGCTTGGGGAACCTTCAAACATATATTTATTGACTCAATTGACAAATTTGCTCCAGTGAAAGACATTAGACTGAAACAAAGAACTGACGAAATGGATTAATTCTGATGTTCTACATTGTATCCAGGAACGTGATAAATCATTTTCAATGTACAAGGACAAAACTGAAGAAAATTGAAACACTTTAGAAGATGTAGAAATCAAGCACAGTCTGTTATATTTGAATCTAAGAAAAATATTTTACAGAATCTTTAGATAACAACAAGTAAGATTCTAAGTCCTTGTGGAAATATTAATATTTTTTAGGTCTTCCATCTAAAAAGGGGTCAGGCAGAATGTTATATTGTCTTAAAGATAGATGATGAAATTTGTTTTGATAAAAAAGTAAAGTTGTTGGAGAGTTCAATTATTTTGACACTACAGTTGCTTCCAAGCTAGTTGAAAAACTTCCAACATGTCAGAGTAGTTTTGTTTTTATCTTTTATTCTTCTAAAGGTGTCAAAGCTGACAATTTGTGGTTTTTCCCTTGTCTCTGAAAGTAAGATTTGAAAATATTTGAATTCTCTTAATTCAAATAAAGTTACTGGGTTAGACGGTATCCCCTCTCGTTTTGTGGAAGATACTTTCCCAATGATTTCAGCCCCACTTAACCACATAATTAATTTGTCCATCATCCAAGGCTCTGTATCGGCTGACCTGAAGTCAGCTCGAGTGGTCCCATTATTTAAGAAAAATGACAAGACGGAAATTGGTAATTTTCGCCCAGTATCAGTTCTTTGTGCTATATCCAAAGCATTGGAAAAGAATATCATAAATCAGGTTGAAGAATATCTGTCTTCAAATAATATCCTGTTTGATTTCCAGTCTGGCTTCAGAAAAGGTTTCTCTACTGACACATGTCTCATTCATCTTTCAGATTACATTTGGTTCCAAATTGATAAAGGTACTCTTGTTGGTATGGTTTTGTTGGATTTGCACAAAGCCTTCGATACTGTTGATCATGTCATTCTATTGATGCAGTTGAAGGCGTTGGGTCTCTCAAAGGTTACTGTTCAGTGGTTTACTTCATATTTGTCGGATCGGCATCAATTGGTTGATGTCGGTGGTAGTCAATCTTCTCAAGCAACGATAACATGTGGTGTTCCCCAGGGCTCTATTCTAGGACCTTTGTTGTTTCTTACTACGTCAATGACATGTCTGGTGCAGTAAAGAATAAGTTATTATTTTATGCAGATGATTCTAGTATTTTGGTCTCTGGTAAGGATACGTCTGAACTTGAATCAGTTTTGATTTCCGAAATGAATGTTCTGAGTGAATGGTTAATTTGTAATAAACTATATTTGCATTTGGGTAAGACTGAGTCTGTTGCGTTTGGTTCCAACGCAAGGTTAAAGTCTGACCAAATCTTCATGTTGTATGCAATGGTTAACCTATTGAAGCTAAGGATTCTTTTGAGTATCTTGGGGCCACTCTTGATCAAAGTCCATCTGTTGATTCAATGGCTAGATCAAATCTAGAAAGCTAATGTTAGATTGACGTTTTTGTACAGAAAGAGTAAGTTCCTTATAGTTGTTCAATATGGTATAACAGCTTGACCCAAGAACTTAGGAATAAATTACAGGTCACCCAGAACAGAAGGATCAGATTTGTGTTGGATCTTGAAGCAAGGGCACACTTAGATCAAAGTCATTTTGTCAAGCTAAACTGGTTACCAGTCTCTAAAAGGGTTGATCAAATCATGTTGTGCCATGTGTTCAAATTCTACAGTGGTAGATCAACAGGTTACCTAAATGAGCATTTCATTCCACTTAGTTCAGTTCATAACTATCCCACTAGGTTAAGAGTGTCAGTTGGTGCTTCAAGTGATTCATTCACAGGCACTGGAAGATTTTGTTTGCCAAAGGTTAAAGGTGTTGGCAAACCGTCATTTGCTTATCAAGGTTGTTCTCTCTGGGATGAAATGCGACAACATATAAGACAGGCTAAGAACCTCCCAAATTTCAAGTCCACCGTCAAAACACATCTGCTTGCTACTATTTGAGTTTTTCCTAGTTTTATTTGTATTTTAATAGTGCAAAGTGATGCAATGAAAATTATGTGATAGTTACTTCATGTCTGTGATTATGACCTCTGAGATTAACTTAGTATTCAATTTTGCTCATAAAGATTTAATTAGTTGTTGTTTCTAGGTCAACTACCTTAAATTTATTAAGGACCACAACGGAAATAAGGATTTACTTCCTTTTTGTGCTATCCTTGTATTTAATGTTTGTGACATGGTTGAAATCTTTAGTNACAGGGCAAAAACAATATGTCCCCCAGTATATACTGGTGGACATAAAAATAAATTTGCACAGGATAGTACTGTGAAACAAACAAAACTTAATATACGAAAAGCCAAGTTACATTTCTGTTATTATTAGGATGATTCGACTTCGATTTAGCAAATATATTCTTAGTAGACAACAATATTGTCTAGTAAACATTGTGCGTAACATGACATTCTGTAACAAAAAAGGGGGCAATGGAAACAATTCGACTGCTATTTAAATGCTGACAACAACGGAATGGATATAAAAAAAGAAGGTTGAAAGTTAATATTGTACTGACCCACAGTAATCATAGACGAAATTTTAATATCCAGCTTTTAGTACAACTAATTCACATAATGTCAAGCGGTCTAGAACACTAAATAGAAAATGGCGGATGGAAGTGACGACGGCCGGTCTTTTAAGAGATGCTTAAAACATTACAAAAGTTTATGTTAGTGCCATCTGGAGACTTGTTGTATGTACATAAAGAATCTTTAAAGCTAATGATTTTTCTGCGTAATGCTCATAACACAGGTGTATGCGTATGCGCGTGTAATTTTTGGTAACTAGACAATATTTTGGTTTCCAAAATATATAAGTATTATATATTATAAACGGTCTACCATACTCTTTTTTCCAATTTGTTGTAAGAGCATTAGTGTTTATGAGCATAAGCTTTATATACACCAAAATACTCAAATATTTCTCGTGGAATTGGACATCACGAACGCAATGTGTCTGACATATGGCGTATAAATGCAGCATACATTATTGTGAAGTCGTAATGCGTATGCAATGATGTGCATGACAGACTGTACTTGGAGAATACAGCAAATCAACGCTGCATCTGTGGTGTGTTTGTCATGCCTTGAAATTATAGAATGTTGATGCATAAATGTGTCGTGTTCTGAAAAAACTGTGCAAAAAGCTGGCGCGAAAATTGTCATCCCAGTTTAGCCTGTGCAGTCCGCACAGGCTAATCAGGGACGACAATTTCCGCTTTTATGGAATTTTTCGTTTAAATGATGTCTCTTCTTAGCGAAAATCCAGTTTAGGCGGAAAGTGTCGTCCCGGATTAGCCTGTGCGGACTGCACAGGCTAATCTGGGATGACACTTTACGCACATGCATTATGCCCAGTTTTCTCAGAACACGACACAAATATACACGGTGCTTAATATAGTCAGTAACGAGTTTTGGGGCCTTTCATTGTGAAACAAATACAAATAATCGGCAATGCTTGTTGTGTCGTTTGATAAAAACATACCATGGTAGAACAAACCTTTCTTGAAACGTTCTGACAAAACTGATAATATTCTTAAATAAAGCATGTGTTTAAAAATTATTTATCAAAACAATATTTGCTCATAGCACCAGTTTTATTCAGTTACATGTAAGAAATAACTAAACTGTATGAACATTTAAACACGATGTATGACAATCTTTTGAACAGTATAAACTGGTATGTAAGGAACGTGTAATAGAAGCACATAATAAAGCTATGTAAATAGAGCAGCTGCATTTATTACATTAAGTACAATAATCTGTACGAGTTTCGGACAGAAATATGGACACTATATTGGATAAAATGCTACTTAATATTAACCTTGATCTGCAATACTTAATCTAGCTTAGCATATAATTGCAATAAAATAATATTCTATTTGACAACGAAATGTATAGACGATTTATTTGGTATGTTGTTTTTCGCAGTGACATTTGCGGCATGAAAAAAAAAACATGTACTACGGAACGATCAATAAAATGAAATGGGTACTCATAGATAATTAATTAGTTTAATTTCAAACGTTGGTTCAGGCATGATTACATACAGCAATCATTTCAAACCCCAGACGCATAATGTTGTCGACACATTAGGAGCATTATTAGCAAGGTTATCAATTAATTATCTGTTCTGTTGAACACGAGCAAACCAAATGCAATGAAGTTTGTGAGTTTAACGACATACATTAGTTTTATATGGACTTTTTCAGACACGCAGTCTGCGCGCAAACTATCACGTAAAACGTAAACTTAATGTAAAACTTCATTTTCGCCGTTGGTTGTGTGTTATGATTTTTGTGTCATCTCTAAAGAAACTTTTAAAATTGAAATATTCCCATGTCATCCACACCAACTAGTGGATGACAAGAGGCGGTTCAATCTCTCAGTTTCATCAGTTTTCTTTGTTTATGGATTTAAAGTATACTGATTGGATATCGCAGCCATGTACAATTAATCGTACATATCTACGTGCTGTTAATCACTGATATACAACCATGGTAGATCAAATTAGTCCATGGCTATCGTCCCTCTCCTGGTCAATTCATCATGTGTAATTAATATTAAGTGTTTTTTCGATTGTTTCAGTTCCTTTTGCAAGCATATTCACGAAGTTAAAAAGTGTACTTTACACAATTGATAAGCATAAATTCACAAATACACAATTAATATCATTAATAAAAAAGGAACCCTTTATCAATTTTATCAAAGAGTTTTATGTAGTGGCAAAATGACATTTGTCAAAAGTGTGTAGGTTAAATATATTCGAAAACATGAATATCATCAGTAACTATTTGATTTTAGTTTATAGATGTTTTTAATTATAATATAAGTTTCACAATTTGTGCAATGCACGACGCATTGTTCATAATTTCTCATATAGAAGAATTTTTACAAATCACGGGTGATGTCATTGCAAAATCCAATAGAACCTGTATAAACTATGTGCAGTATTAATTGTGCAATTTAATTTGCAAGCAGGAGAAAATAAATGGTTCTGTTCGCGAGATACATTTGAACAAGTTATACAAGAAACATCGCTGTATGTTCGTGTTTCAATAACAATCCAAAGCGACGTCGACTACTTTTAGCGCATGACATACGCCTACTCCAATATTAAACACGTTCAATGCCTATATAATAGGCTGCAGATTCTGTGGTGGATTGTTGCATTCTTCACATTCTGTTAGATATGCACGTAAAGTTAAAATTGTCAACGCATTCTCATCACGCCTTTGCAATTAATAAAACATTAACCAATATTTCCCTCGCTATACGAGACATTAAATTGCCATATGTGTCAAGAAATAACTGCTAATTCAGCGTTATTCCCGGATCAAAAAGGAACCCTCTAGAAAGATACCATGTTTAACTAGTTTAGTTAAGTAAGGTGACGTTTTACGTGCAGCGATCTTTGTATACCACTGATCTGACACAGTTGGATTTGATGTCAAAAATGATGATGGCACTTATATCAGGCTAGGAATAACTCAATAAGATTATAGTTAATGCCAGGATAGGGACGATAAGGTTGAAAACAAATCTTTAATTTCAGTAGAGTCGGTGACGCAATCTTTCTCATTCCGAGTGTGACATACATTCATTAAGCTGCATGCATACGTATTGGTCACTGAACACACCTTTACAGGTTTTTTTGGAAGACCGTTAACTGTGTTTACATAATGTACTTGCTTTAAAACGTACCATTTCACGAGAGATTTGCATCGGCATGTGTTATGACATAAGATTGTGAATCAAAATCAATCTGGCAATGCAATAATATGGTAAAAGCCGTATTGCAATATATTGCGAAATATATTGCGAAACAGAAAACCCGTTTTACAAACTTTATCAAATAAACGGAATTTATTTTAAAAAATAACTAGCTTGTTCTCATCATGAACAATTGTCGTTTGACTGCCATCTTAAATGCACATTAAATTTAAGATTTACTTGTATATTCATGCAAACTAAATTATATTGGTATGTGAACATACATTGTTTATTGCAATGCAAGTCATTATTTTTCTGATATAAAAAGGTATTGTACTGAGCATACTTTACATGCATTACTACTTAACTGGGCGTATTACATGTTTTAAAAGCACACTCATAGCACTCATGCCATTGTATAATATTGTACCTTTCAAGCCATTTTTTGTAAACTTGCACGTTGACTGGCTTGTTTTCACACATGTTTAGTTGCACTATAGCACAAAACCAAAGAATACTATTCAATGAGTTTATTAATTTGGACTTGGCAAAACGTCTGGTTAGGGTCACCGTGTATCTAGTGGGTTTTCTCATCTTTTTTAACAATTGTTCATTGGCTTTCTAATACAGGAAATGTAACGGCAATGTTCGCATCCAACCATGCCACGTGATTTCCTTTTGCAATGTATACTATATATTTCAGTACATATTTATAATGAGAGTTTGAATTTGATTCAACGTAATGTTTCTTACATTTTTGTACGTGGAGAAAATCTGCTTATTCAAACTTGAGGCCTACTAGAAGATCACCTTCAATGCTCAAAGAAAAAGAACGTATTAAGGATTTATTCCTTGTACATCTTCACCGTTCCGTGTTAAAATTTATTTCTGGTCCTACTTGTTGAGCTCTGTGTCAGGTTTTTTTATCAGTTACCCCCACCTCTTTAATTGAAGTTTATTATTTTGAAACAATTATTTAATACATTCAAGCGTATATAACAAGTGCATTCTTGAGAATTTAATATTGACAACCATGCAAAAACACGTTTGCGTTTTAGCTTAACCGAACGTGTATTATTTTTGCATAATACATATTAATTATTGGAATATTTTTTTTTGCAAACGTTCAATTACATTTAGCATTTGTTGCAGTTGGTAGCATTTTTGCAATGTCGTTTGTGTTATCGTCTGATGCTTAAAACGTATAGAATTATCTAATCCAACACTTTCTCTGTGTACCTAATCCATTGACGCTAATTGATCGTGGTAATATATTTGTCTTGCTTCCAAGGACACTGTACACTGGTATTACACAGGATTTGCGTTATTATATCATTGCCACATAGAATGGTTGCGGCTATGACATTAAAAGTTGTTTGTTAGACATTTCCTAGGAAGTGAATAATTGATAACATTCTACGCAACATGTTATATATGCCTCACTCAAACACGAAACAACTATCTTGTTGGGTTTTATGGGAATTCCGTAATAAATGCGACTGCTTTATTTATTATACCCCCGCAAACGAAGATGAAGTAGTGGGTATATTGAGGTCACTTTGTCAGTCAATTTGACGGTTGATTAGTCGTTCTGCATAAAATGTTGTAGGCTCGTTGAGCGAAATTTGTTAAACATCTCTCAATCGATTAAATAAAAATTTAGTTTAAACCTATTTATTTTAGCTCGATTGCATCGAAAGCCTAAGGCTTATTTGAAACGCTCTCGAGTCTGTTTCCTGGGACAAGAACCAGTACTTGGTTTCTTTGGGACAGATCTCAAGAACGCTCCCACAGTGCGATACGATTGGTTCACTGTGTTATACCCGTTTGTTCTATTTTGGACTTCAAGTTTTTGAAAACTTATAACATTGCATTTCTGCGTCATATTCAAGAAAATGTAACATAGCTTTGAACATGAAAATAGGTAGCAGACATGCAATGTTCGACTTAAATTGTTGGGAGTGAGTTGAAGTTGTTTAATTCATGTGTTTCTTTCAAGCAGAAATTACACGCAAGAAAATGACTTAAGTTGTGTAGTCAAACCGTGTTGAGGTTTCGAACGAACAACCAAATTTAAAGTTACATATTGAGTGCACTGACCTTACCGACGGGACGCAGTCACTTATAATTATCTCCACATTTGTCACTTGTCACTGCTTCTACAGGAAACCTAACGCTTAACAAATTATTTATTGATGATCGACTTGTGTACGCCAGCGGTTAATAAAAATGTGTATTCCCTCACTATTTTTCTACTATTTGCCCTGTGGCCTTGTTTTATTTTGCAATGGTTAATGAATTTTAAAATTGCATAAAATTGACAATGTTCCATCAAACTGCGCAAGAACACTGGTGAGAATCAATGCATTATTTATGGAGTTTGTCTCGTTATCTTCGAAACAAAGTTAAATCATTAACACTGATTGCAACTGACTGGTTATGACCCTTGAGAATTGAATCATGACACCTTGATTTCCGTTATGGGATCCATATTTATAAAATAAACATGCTTCCTCCCACGATTTCCCATAATTTATCTGCAAAGTTCAATAAAAGAGCAAATATTGCAATTTAATTACCATTTTATCGTGAAATGGTCGGACGCACAGCAAAGCGACTGAATTGTAATTATTTGATGCCATTTAAATTTAAAAAAAAAAGTAATTTCGTTTTTTTTTTTTTAATTTTCAGGCAAAGAAATTCATCGTTTTTTAATTTCATGAAGAAACCACAATATTGGTTGTAAAATGCCAAATTGCATTCTTGGTTGTGTACGTTCATATTAAGTTGTATATAATAGCATGCCAGAAATAAATATCTTCAAGCTACATCAATTTATAACCTAATTATTTTACTATTAAACTAAACATGACCGGCAAACAATGAAGTACTGACTGTCTGCCTGTCTTACCACATTATAAATCAAATATCCCATTCACGAAAGTTTAAATGCTTCTTTGAAGACATGTTGTACTGCTTAATGCATTCGACCTTGACCTATTTATTACCGATTGAGTTCTTTACAGGAAGCAAGTGGCGTAAGCGGGAGATTGCGTACCGGATATCCGAGTACTCGAGGAAGATGCCGATGTCGGTCGTTCAGTACATATATATGGTAACATAATTTACGCTGAGTGTATTATATAAAATAGTGTAAAACGATATGCATACTTACTTTCTGTTGTGTTTTCACATTTACTGATATCAGTTTCTCAATTCCAAGTGTCGATATACATGTTTTAGTAATGTGTCAACTACATTTAATAGTAAAGGAGCCATGCAACAAGTGTTTCTTACAAAGCATTCCAATATTTGTTGGGTCAAAATCATTTTGATGATGTAATAAATATAAGCGTTAAAACTGGGTTGACGTTAATTTAAAATACATATGTATTAAATATCAAAAATATGATAATTATCTTATTAAAAAATAAACGTTTTATGGTGTCACTTGAACAGTATCGATGTAGCTGTGAAAGAAAGCCAATGTGATACTTTTCTAGCAAATAAGCATTATATAATCATTGTTATTTCTTTGTTGTTCCTTTTAAAAAAAAATATATTTGCATTCTGTGTATACATAATTCTTTATAATATAACTTGTTAATATGTTTGCATGATTACCTTTGTCTTGTGCTTTTACTCACGGGACACTATATCTACATTTGGTTTCAGCTATGGGCGGATGTTATTCCTATCAGATCCGTACGTCGAGATTATAGACGTGTCGACATCGAAATAAAGATTCTAACCGGTCGCCATGGGGATAACACTCCCTTCGACGGAAGTGTTCAGACTCTTGCGCATGCCTTCTTTCCACAATATGACAGCGACGCTCATTTTTACGAGAATGAAAACTGGACGGTTAATATTGCTGATGGTTATATTAATGCTGTTTTTGCAAACTTCTAATGACCTGATCTCTAATTAAAACGGTTATTAATTACAATCGAGTCAGCTTTCATTTACCTAAAATGTAAAAGTTATTCAACGAGCTAAGTTTTGGAATTTTAATAACAAACATTTATTAGTCATAGAGTGATGCAGATTTGTTAATACCATATGTAGCCTGTAGTTTATTGAAATGAAATTATCAATATTGGTAGAATCAAATGTTAATGGTGGCTTCACGCGCAATATAACACGATATATGTTAACGTGGCATGATATTGGTTGAATGGTATTCGTAGCAATTCAACATTATGTGATACCAATTTGGAATCTCAGTACCTGCCTTAATTACATTTTCTGTGTCAAATATATAATTGCCGTTCTAATTCAAGATGTGCCAGTAGGCATTTTAATATTAACGCACATATCTCATGCCAGGTTTGAAGATTTTCGCCACCATTGTGTATTCTTGTAAATTTTATAGTGCATGTAACATGGATTGGAAGGTATATATGGTAGTAGGCAGAATACAGTTCATACATGGTCCTATCAAGAAGAATTAATAAAATATTCTTTTATAAATCATGTTTATCACACAATTTACAATTCAAATATAAACTTTCACTCAACACAATATATTGAACTCAACATGCAGTATTCAACATGTGTTTGAAAAGACTGTTTGACCTTTCATTCAATTGGTCAATTTGTATCCAACAAAATACTGGGAACATTCATACCAGTGTTTCATTAGAAGCAAACATTCTATAAGGAATTTTCCTTGTAAAACTTTAACGTTAAGCAACGTTAAGTAGTGAATTGTTTAGTTCAACTTTAAGAAAACGTTATTGAGCAAATGTTCCTTGTAGAAAACGTTATAAAAGGAAACTTTGCGAATAGATCCCTTGGTTCTTTTACTTGCTCAGTGTATAGCACCGATACACGCTAGATTACATGGGTTTCATACAAGTACATCCCTAGTTGGGTGGGAAACACTTGAATCATTTCTGAAATGTCCAGTGCCCCGGCCAGGAATTGAACCCACGTCATCTGGAATGGTAGACCAGAGTGTTACCACTCGACTACAGCACCACCCTAGCACGCAATTTTAACTCATTGTTTTTGAGGCCTATTAATATATGTGTTTCAAGCCTTGGACCTTGAACATTGTATTGAGTTTGTCAAATATTGTGTTTTTTAGTGTTTCGTTGTGACAGCCTGCCATTTCAATCAAGTGTATAGAATGCATGTGATTTTTTATGTGATAGAATTTTCAATGTAACTGTTGACAAAATACAATAAAATACTAGGTGCACTACTAACCATCTAAATGTTCACTTCATGTTTACTAAGTGCACTACTAACCATCTAAATGTCCACTTCATGTTTACTTTTCGTAAATGAAAACTGATTAGTGAGTGTATAATTCTACAGAGCAAATTTTCAATCATCCCACTTGATAAAATTCTAATACATAATACTTATTAATAATATCTAAGATCGACCAATATTAATGTGTGCTATTCACTCCACTTGTGTAATGACAATGCATGTATAATCGACGGTCAAATATCCATAATATACATCAAAGTGTATAGATACACTAGTCACTTAAAAGTCAGGAAGTGGCAACGGTAAAAATCAGTATACGTCCAAAAGATGTATTTTTGTATTCTATGTGAAACTTTATAGTCAGAAATACATAATTGAACTCATTTGATCCTTTATTTAGTAAGCATGCGTCCGAATTTCATAAAATACTTCTTGTAATAGACGTTTATATGAACAACTCGGGCTTTCATGCATTCTCGTTAACGTAAATTATGTTTAATCATCGCGAGAACACGTTAAATTTTAATTTACGTCTATGGAAACCCATTAATTTCACGTCGAAACATCGAAGTCATCACATTATGTTGCAATTTAATATAAATATTGGACAGCTTTAAATCAATTTCGTTTAAAAACGTTTAAAGTACGTTATAAAGTTATTACGGTTAAATGACAAATAGTCCTTTAAAATTATGTCTCCAAGAGGTTCTTAATTTCATTTACATTAATATAGGATCGGCATCAAACTCGGTGCGAAATAATATTCCATTCGGGCTGATGAGATTTATATAGTTCAAGGTTACCTTTGTCCACAAAACGAGTATGCTTTAATTGTCATCTGTTAACTGCGCCATATCTCCTTATTACCAAATGATTACGTCCGTAATTATAATCTGTGTTTAAAACCTATATGTTTACTTTGTAAATGTGTCACAAAGCAACACATACATCAATACATCAATTTATAATTCGTAACACATAGTTTTGTTACTTAAAAAACACTGTATAACAATATGCATAATGTAATTAAGTGAATCAATCCGATTTCCTAATACCCAGGGACCAAAAAAAGCGTCGAGATCACCACGCATGCGCATGAGTCATGTAGTTCACGTGAAACGCTCGTGCATATCTTAAACATCTGTAGGAACGCTTCTATTGTCGCGATCACAAGAACGGATGACGTTGTCACGTATGTGTTTAAAGGTATGCGTGTATCAGTGAGCATTAAGGGAACATATTAATATATTGACTTGGATTGTGTTCAAGTAGACGACACAAATAAAAATAATATCAACAAATTATACTTATATTAGCGAGTTGATAATGATGAACAAATATTTCAATATCTGAACGAACACCTTTTTTATTGGCAGTTGGTTACAAACATGGCAGGCTGCTTTATGTTTATCAATATATAATGACAACTCAAATGCTCTTTTATTTTTATGTGTATGCCATATAAGTTGCGCGTGTGTTTTAATATAATTCTTTTATCGCCTTTGAACTCGATTGAATCACCAATTTTTCGCACCAATTGTTCAATGGGACGACCCCAGTTTTAATCATTATAATTTCATAATATGTTGATGACCGACTGGAATCGTGCTTCTTCGCCTTGTACATTTGTTAAGTGTCTCACTGCTTGACAATTGGTGTATTGCCATAAATACAGAACCACATATCACAACAAGGCTTCTCTAACTATGTGCTATTTGTACATTTGTTCATGCTTGCATGTACATATTTCAGGGGAGTACTATTACCGCCTGAATCATCGGGGAATCGACACCGGGTATCCACGGATGATAGAATGGGATTGGGGCACTGTTAAAGGACCTATCAATGCCGCTTGAACGTGGCCAAATGGTTGGACTTTTATTTTCAAAGTATGTTTCTTAGTCCAATTGTTTTCAGGATATATATCATACATAGAATCGTTCGTTACGAAACCTGTTCTCAAGGTGAAACCAATAATTAGCATATTATTATAGATATATAGTATCGAAGTGAACGTAATCTATGTAATTATTACGTCAACTATAGACCAAGGCAATTCAACTTGAGTGAAAAAATAACATCGCATACATTTCAGGTGTCAACATTATACAGTCCATTCAAATCTCCAATGGGCTTTTAGCCTTTGTTACAAATACCGGTATATTACTTTGTAGCTACTTATTTTTGTATCTTATCCGTTGCTAACCGGAACAATCCTTTGTAAATTCTGTATAAAGTACGAACCTAATTTCATCCATTTAGGGCATATGCGTAAAGAATACTGATAGCCTATGGAATTCGATGATGGATTTTACTTAACATACCTGATGCCGTTCAACCAACATTAATGCAAACAAAGCTATAGGCCATTTTGTCTTGCAATGGTCAGTTTATATCGCCGCTCAATGACAAGAATCAGTATGGATCACCAAATATCATAATTTAAATGTATGCATTGTATTATTGTTAATTTTCTTTCCCAATGTAATGCTGCTTACACAGCAAATATGCATATGTATTAACGTTGCTATGACAATCGATATTCACGTCCCCATTTGCAAATTACGTTGAAGCTGGAGTTTGCAACGTTTTTACTTACGTAACTTATGCAGATTTTGTCGTGGAATTTTTTCGTTGCCATTTTAAGTTCGTTTGTTGACCTTTAATTGTTTCTGCCCGTTACCAGGGCAACCAGAATGGAAGTTCCACAACCTCGACATTAAGTACGGTCCCATGAACATCTCCGAAGGGTTCGAAGGCATTCCAAGCGACATTGACTCTGCTTTCGTCTGGAGCGGAAACGGGAAAACATACTTCATTAAAGGTTGCAATATGTACTTAAGTATTTTTTGTTTTCTGATGTAACTTTATCTTACGTTGTGTTTGGGTGTTAAATAGTTGCTCTGTATTCGTGTTTGTAATTAAAATAATACGTATATTAATATCTGAAATATTTGACGGTTATCCTAATATATATACATTACATTATACATTACTTGTGATCTTCTCCAAATACATAAATACCATGCGTTATATTAGTAAATGCAGTCTACGTGCATATCGATTTACCATTTACCAAGACCAATAAAGGAAAATCTTAGCGTTCCCTTGTCTTTATTAAATAAACTAAAGTGTTCCTCTATGTCTATGTCTATGTCTATGTGTTTTGTCTATCTAAGCGTGTGCCAGCGATGCATTCGTTTTGTACAAAGGTTGCTGCGACTCAGAACAATATTAAACGGTGCTTCAAAAGTCTCTGTATGTCTGGCTAAACACTTATTTTAAACGGCGCTCTAGATACAAAATACGCTTTGAACGGTCTCCGTATGCGTCCCAAGTGCATTAACAAAGCAATTCCATCCTCCCTCATTTGTGAAAAGTATGTAAATACTTTTTGCATGCAACGCCGTTGTTCAAAGTTATCGCAACTGTTTTCAGCGTTTTGCTTACCAATTTGTCTTCATTGCAGGTTATAAATATTGGCGTTACTATGGAAACCGGATAGATTACGGCTGCCCAAGGGACCTGAATTTTTGACGAAGCCTCTAGGACCGTATCGATGCAGCTTTTCAGTGGAAATAGGGCCGCACATATTTTTCCTCTGGGGACCAATATTACCGCTACAACGAACAGATATTTGACGTGAGTACACTGAGTCGACTTAAGGGGATGTGCTTATGTTTAATCATAGTGTGTTTGTGTTTGACTTGTTGGTCGGGATTTATAAGTAAGTCTTGCGAAATGCAATTCATGCAATCTACATTAAGTCCTGTGCAATGAGTGGTAAGACTTCAATGTCCTTCGATGCCTTTATGTGGCAAGATATTTAAATACATAATTTCAACGCATACTTGACAATAAGCAACTTTATACTTAAATGTATTTGAGATTAACAAAATACATTAGTTTGACATAGACGTTTTCAAAGACACATTCACGACTGTGAAGCCTAAATTCAGAAATGGAATCATCGATAAAAAGGGAAAACATTTATCAATTTTATCAATAGGTTTTATATTGCTAGAGAGGTAAAATGACATTTATCAAATGGTTGTATATAAACTAGAATCGAAAACATGAATATCCCCAGTTCCCCAGAATTTTAGTTCATATTTCTGTTGTTTTTTTATTATAATATTGCTTGCACAATTTCGCATAAAGAAAATTTTCAGTTCTCACAAATCATTGAGTATAACACTAGTGTTGTCCTTGCATAACAAAACACCGAAAGAAATCGTCTACACATGACATTTCAGAGTCAAATGGAACCTGTATTAAATATGTGCAGTAATAATTGTGCATATAAATTTGCAAGCAGAAGAAAATAAATGGCGAGAGACATCTGATCAAGAGATACAGACAATATTGCTTTTTTCGTGTTTTAAATACAATGGTTCTGTTCGCGAGATTACATTTGATCAAGTGATACTTCAAACATTAATGTGTGTTCTTATTTGAATAAAAATTGTTCTGCAGGCGATATATTATTTATCAAGTGATACAGAAAACATTGGTGTTTGTTCTTATTTTCATAACAATCGCAAGCTACTTTGATTACTTTCAGCGCATTGCATACATATACTTAAATGTTATACAATTTTAAGGTCTACATGATAAACTGCAGATTATGTGGTGGATGGTTGCATTCTTCTAATGCTGTTCGATATGCACGTTACGTAATTATTGGCATCGCATACGCATCAAGCCTTTGCAATTAATTAAAAATGAACCAATATACCCTTAGTAATCCGCTTTATACGAGACATTATATTGCCACATTTGTCCTGAAATAACTGCTCATGGAACCCTCTAGAAAGATGCAATACCATGTTTTATGGAGTTAGGTTAATTAAGGTGACGTTTTACTTACAGCGACCTTTTTATACCAAAGGCTATATAGATGTCACTGTGATCTAACCTTTTTGGCTTTGATGTCAAATTTGATGATGACACTAAAGTCAGACAGGCGATAGCTCGATAAGATTATTGGTGATGTCAGGAAAGGGACGAGAAGGTCGTCTACAAATGTCCAATTTGAGTAGAGTCGATGAAGCAATATTCCTCATTCCGCATGAAACATTTATTGCAAAAGCTACATGCATCGTCTTTGGTAAATGTACACTTCTAAACAAGTTAGTGGAAATATCATTATTTGTGTTTTATATAATGCACTTGCTTTTAAACAGACTATTACACGGATGGTTTGCATCTGCAAATGCTTTGACTTTAGAATATGAATTAAAATCAATCCTGAGGAGACAACAATACGGTAACATTCGTATCTCAATATATAGCGGTACATTTAATCCGTATTACAATTCGTATTAAATAAAAGGAATTCGTGTTGAATAGAAAGTAGAAAGTTATCAACGTGAACACTTGCTACTTGTCTGCCATCTTAAATGTAAATTAAATATAAATGTATTCATGCAAACTAAATCAAAGTGGTATGCGAATATAAATTGTTTATTGCAATGCCCGTCATCGTATTCCTGATATTAATAGGGATCGTACTTTTCTTGTATTACTATGTAAACTGGACTTGTGTTCAGTTTTAAAGGCATACTCATAGCACCCATTCCAATGTATAGTATTGTTCATATCAAGACATGTTTGTAACCGTGAACTTCGACTGGCATATGTTCTTGCTTAAACAATAGCAAATAACTAAAACATCCAATGCATTAAGTTCATTAATTTAGGCACTACTAAGGGTCACCGTGTGTCAAATGGGTTTTGTCATATTTTTTTACAACTGTTGCTTGAATGTCTAATTGAGAAAATGCAACGGCAATGTTCGCGTTCAAAAATGTCACGTGATTTCCTTTTGCAGTATATACTAAACATTTCAGTATATATGTAATACTAAAATTTACATTTGATTCAACAAGAATTTATCTGGTATTAAAATACGTGAGAAAAACCTTCTTCTACAAACGTTAAGCCTATTAGTATATCACCTTAAATTCTAAACAAAAATGAAAGCTTAAAGGATTTATTATTTATACATCTTCACTTTTCTGTATTAACATTCATTTCTGGTCGTACTTGTTGAGCTCTTAGCCATGGTTTCTAATCAGTTAACCATTTCCCAATTAATTTAAGTTCATAATTTTGAAACAATTATTAAATACATTGAGGCGTATATATCAAATGCATTATTAAGAATTGAATATGAAAAACGATGCGAAAACATTTGTGCGCTTTATCTTTACCGAACGTGTATTATTTTTGCATAATACATTTTAATTATTGGACTATTCGTTATGGGCACATTCATTAACATCTAGCACTTGTTGCCTTTTGTTGTATTTTGGCAATAATCGTGTGTCTTATAGACTAGTCGCATGTCCAAAACATATATAATTAGCTAATCGTACACTTTCTCTTTGCACCTCATCCGTAAATGCTAAATGATCATAGTTTACTATTCGCTGCCACATATAATAGTTGACCTTGAACGAAATGTATATTAACAAGTGAATAATTGATAAATTATGTATATCTCACTCAAACACAAAACACCTATCGTGTTTACTTTTCACGGGAATACCGTAATAAATGCGACTTCTTTATTTATAATTTCTCCGCTAACGAAGATGAAGAAGATGTATTTTGAAGTCACTTTGTCAATTTGACGATTGATGGGTCGGTCTGCATAAAATGTTTAGGTTCTTTGAGCAACGTTCTTCCTTATTTCTCAAGCGATTTAATTGAGACTTCAAATATGTAATTACCTTAAAAAGTGTATGTGCAATACACGGTTTTTAAGCCAATTGAGCCACACGTTCGTGAGATATTTCCCCTTAAACGCAGCTTGCAAAGCAGAACGGACGTGTTAGACATATGTGTGACAAAGCTCTAGTATAGTTGTGTGAAAGCTAGTGTGAATGGTATTTGTTTCTATTATCTGTCTCTACGATTACGTCTTGTTATATATCACACCCAATCACATAACACAATCATTAAACCTAACCTAGTAAGCCGTTCTAAAGTATATGTTCCCATTTGACTTGAATCGGACATGATATTTACACGTCTAAACTCTGAGAGCTTCCGTGTGTATGTGGAGAAACATTAATGGTGTATAATTATTTCAATTGGAAAGCGGGCATCAACATGTTCATACGGCTTTTAGTTTGAGGGCACAGTAAATATCTGGCAAAATAATCTTTCTAATTGCATGTCGGGTGTTTATTTTTGGCATTGAAGGACATGTTATGTTTCACACATCCATATGGCAATTGTTGCTAGTCGAAAATCTGTTGAAAACTGTTTTCCCGCTTAAGTACGTCAACTTCATATACAATGACCTAAATTGGGCGATGTGTATGTGTTTATCAGAACTCTTTTTAAGGTTTCGTAAAAACAGCAAAATTTAATTTAACATATAAAGCCCAATGACCTGACCGACGGGTCGCAGTCACTTATAATTATCCCCATATTTGTCACTTGTCAGTGCAGACTGTCGGAAACCTAACGCTTAACAAATTATTTATTGATGATCGGCTTATGTACGCCAGTGGTACCGTCGTTTTTTATCATTTAAAGATCGGCATACATCGAAACTAGNTTTTTAATTAAAATTATGTATCTAGTTTAGTCTAAAACTAAAGTGGTTTTTAGCAATCTTTTATTTAAAAATCGCTCTCAAGCTAATACAAAAATATCTAGCCGGAAATGAATTTTGTGATTTTAAATGAACAAGTACCGGAGTTATACGTTTGCAAAACTGTGTTAGATGTCAGGACATGTCATAATTTTTTATTGAAAAGGACATATCAGCTTTTGTCTATAACTTTCTTATATTATTATTTAAATAAAGTTTTACATGTAAAATCAAAGTTTATTGCCTGAAATAAACGTGGTTTGGGCTGTTCTCAATATTTACTTAACTGATTTCAGTATTTATTTAATTTTCTTAATAACATCTAAATTCACGATTGAAATGTTCAACATGAAAAATAATGAGCCTTAAATAAACTTAAATAGTTCCAATTGTGTTCTCTAGATTTCGTTAACGTATGTCTTTATTTAATTTTCGTAATACGGTCTTAATTTACGATAAAAAAAATAAAAACACGAAAATAATAAGTGATTTATTTCTTCGTTAATTACGGATTATAAATGACAGCAACATAAATCTCTTGAAAAAAACATCAGCGATAAAGACGCGAACGAATTCGCTAAATGGGAGGCAATGTTCCAAGTGTGGATTAAAAGCGTTTATGTGTTTGCCCGCGACACCACATGTCTGCACATATGTAGATACCGTAATTAAGATAAGATATCACGCGTCACCTTTAAATAACAGGTTTAAATGACAATCAAGACCTTATTCATGCCAGGGACCTACACAAAAAGGTCCATGTCCATGCTCTGTTTTATTACCCTTGAAATAATGCAGATGAACCTTATTTCTACATATTACGTAATGACTTATATTTAAAAAAAAAAACACGAACTAGTATGTGGTTGTCAGATCGATAACAGAAACTATTTAAATCTTCAAATATATTCGATAAAACCGTTTCGCTTCCCTGTTTTGCGTAGGGACCTTTACAAACATATATAAGTCCATGTTTTTTTCTTCAGTACCGTTTTGGAGGCGCGCGAGAGTATTCAGGGGCGGGTTATCCGGGAGGTATCGATTTCTGGGATTGTCTATACATAGCATTAGTAGTCAATAATTAAAATTAAAAGTAATCTAATGAATTCAACGCGATACATTGCTCAAGCTATTTAAAAAGCACATCAACATGTTTATTAAACATATATTTTTGTATGTGTGTGTCATTTGGATTATTTCTAAGATAGCCTAACAAACATTGATTCACAACCATAATCCATTCTCTTAATATTCAGGCAAACTATTTGTTTCCAATCAATACCTAACATCTACATAACAACGTGGTTAAACGGAACATTGTATGACATAAGCAAATTGCATGATGACATATCGCAAGCAGGTTATTTGCGTGATGCATGTTCTGCACAGATAAATAATGCAATAGTATGAGACACTACCAGACCTGAAATTACGCCTACTTACGATATAATCCATCAAATGGTGTAAACAGTGTAGCAGTATCTTACAAATATAAACAACAGCTGCGCAAGAGAAACCACTTTTTAAACACGTGGTCCTTTATTCATGTAACGTAACCAAGGGTCGAACAGTGTGACACAGCATAATAGCACTTTGTACATCACTTAAACAAACACACAGCAACATACAAAATGAATAAAACTGGGTCGTCGCTTTGGAAAGGTCAATCCAAAGCGTTTTGGGCTTAAACCGGTTTTATGGAGATCAACACCTGCGGTTTGATCTAGAGTTCATAACAAAACATTTAAGTGCGACTACAAATAAACAAAAAAACATCACAATTCAACAATACAAGCAATTAGAGAGAACACATTTCAAGTACATGTATATTACCATTTTAATTTGAACTCGTTGGACGCACACAAACAACGGAATTGAATTTTAATGGCAGATTAAATGAAAAAACAAAGTATGAACTACAGTTCGTCTTTGATGTTCAACACTTCAGACATAGAAATGTGCTGATCATCACTTTGCAATTCCACATAGAAGCCACAATAAGAGTTGTAAAAGTTCACATTGCGTTGCTTGGCTGTGTATGTTCATATTAAGCTGTATACCGAAGGGTGACAAAAATAAATATCGTACAGCTTAAAAAATTTATAACTAATAATTGTTTTACTGATAAATTAATTAACAAGACAAACAATAAAGTATATACTGTCTGCCCGGTATAAGACACTTTAAAACAAATATCGCCTTCATGTACATTGAAATGCTTCTTTGAAGACAGCACAGTGTACTTCTTAATACATTTGACCTATTTATAACCGATTGCGTTCTCTACAGGAAGCAAGTGGCGAGAGCGGGAGATTGCGCACCGGATATCAGAGTAGAACTCGAGGAAGATACTGATGTCTGTCGTTCAGTTTGAGCTGCAACGGGCCTTTGACGTTAGAGAACATAACTAAGAATGTGCATGAATCCCTTAAACGTAACATTCACTTGGATGATGTAAGAAATATAAGCTTTGAAACTTGGGTAACGGAAATTCCATTTTCATATCTGAAACTCTCACTCATTATCTTATTTAACAAAATTATAAGGGATGTTTTATTGAGTTATTGTCCCCTACCGGTTTCACCGGAGGTCCCCTCTTATGGTTTGCGCTCTGTCTGTCAATCCGTCAGTCTGTCTGTCAGTCTGTCTGTCAGTCCGTAAGTCCGTCACTCTTTTTCTGGATCCTGCGATAACTTTAAAAGTTCTTAATATTTTTTCTTGAAACTTGAAACATGGATAGATGGCAGTATGGACATTATGCACGTCATTTTATTTTGTTCCTACGACAAAAATTATGGTTGCTATGGCAACAAATACAAAAAAAAAAGAAATTCTGACAATGGTGGAGCCGGTAGGGGACATTATTGCCTGGCAATAGTCTTGTTTAAACAGTATCGATATGGTGGTGTAAGAGAGCCTATGTGATACTGTTCTAGTAAATAAGCATGATGTTATTAGTTGCTATTCCTTTTTTCCTTTTTTACTTATGTATTTGCATCATGTGCAAACATAATTATTCATAATAAAACGTGTAAATACGTGTGCATGATAACCGTTTCGTTTTACTCATGACACACTTTATCTACATTTGGTGTCAGCTATGGGCGGATGTTATTCCAATCAGATTCGTTCGTCGAGATTATGGGCCAGTCGACATCGAAATAAAGTTTGTAATCGTTCACCATGGGCATAACACTCCATTCGACGGAAGTGGTCAGACTCTTGCGCGTGCGTACTTTCCACAATATGACAGCGACGCTCATTTTGTCGAAAATGAAAACTGCACGGTTAATATTGCTGATGGTAATGTAAATGCAGTTTAAGAAAACTCCTTATGATCTGACTTTTAATTAAAACAGTGATGAATTGCAACCAATTCAGCATAAATTTTTCCTTAAATGTATAAATTATTCAACGAGCTCACGTTTTGAATTTTTATAAGAAACATATTGATGTCATAGAGTGATGCAGGTTTTTAAAACCCTATGTAGCCTGTAGTTTATTTAAATGAAATGTACATTTATACGCAGATTTAGACCCCGACCATATATGATTCATGTGTAATTGAACTCAACAACAAAAACCTCAGAAACATGGCACAATTTTCCTACACAGTTGAAATGTCTTGAAATGGCACTTCTAAATGACAAAAATAACTGGCTCGTGTCTTGTTTTTGCATGTTTAGGAAATGCTTGTATAGAGACACCATTCCGCTATCGACAGGTGTATTCATCACAAGTATCATCAACTGTTTACACTGGCTTCTCACGCAATATAACAAGAAGTATGTTGCCCTAGCATGCTATGTTTGAATTGCACAGTGAGGTCGTCAGTTCCGAATCACTAACGAAATTATAAATGTTAAACTTTAAAACAGCGACCGACATTGATTTCGAATATAGGGTATTTGTAAGATAATTTTAACGTCGAACCTGTGTTAACCTTGATTTTCAGTTAATTTCTAAATATAAATTTGTGTTTATGTTTTTCCTCGATCGTACAGTTTCTCCATCCATTTCCGGTTAATATTCCCAATATCGAATCACATGACAGCAGGTGCATTTTCATTACAGGGGTTCTCGCAAAACAAACTCTTATCGTCAAAATCGATTATTTATCATTCTTAAAATATAAACAACATAACCTGATAGGTATTTAATCACAGAATTTGTAATAACAATAAAAGTAACGAAACAAAAATTACAATAAAGAAAACACAAACAAATGGACCCTTTCATGAGAAAACCAAGTACAGTGCATCTGCATATATTGTTATCTCAAAATAGCCTGTGCCGCTGCAGTCACATAAGCTGATCTGTAAAGAATGTTTCAGTGGACCATATTTAAAAAAAAATCTTGAAACAGAAAATACAGTGAACGGGTAACGTTATGCTTCAGAAGACTACCCTCATTACGGGAAAAGGGTGTTTCGAAACTGACATCTCTACCAGGGTGTCTGTTTCGCGTGTTTTAGTCAACAGTGTAACTGAAAATGTACACATCTAGTTGTTTTCTGATTCTCCGATAAATATCCTTCAAATCGATTCCACGATTACTTACCATTGACAATGGATTTGGAAAATAATCGTTTCTTTCTCACTGATCTACACACCCGCAGGCAGAATTCTGCTCCATTCGAAAAAATGTCTGCGAGCTTTTCAATTATGGTGACTGTTTAGAGTTGTCTGTTTAATTCTGTTTTTTTTGTGGAAAAAAACATCAAAGGTTATTGTTCATGACGGCTAAATTTGGTAAGTTAAAAGTAGTAATTTTTTTAAACGTTAAATTGATTTCGATTTGTTTCGGAACTGGAGAATTTTCGGAACTGACGACCTCACTGCATTCGTAGTTATTCAACATTATTTGATACCAATTTAGAATCTCATGACCTGCCTTAATTACATTTTCTACGCGGAACTTATAATCGGCGTTATTATAAGAAATTGAAGAGTTTCATTTTAATATTTAAATCCAAATCTCATTCAATGATTAAATATATTTCCGCAACAATGGTGTATTCTTGTAAAGGATATAGTACGATGCATATTAAATGGAAAGGATTTTAGTGTTTACCCTACCGATAGGCCTAATTAGATTAGTAAATGGTATGTATGGTAGTAAGGACGATACAGTTCAAACAAATGGCAAATCAAAAGAACAATTCATAAAACGTTCTTTTATAATTCATGTTTTACACACAACTTACAATTCAAATATTAACTTTAATCAAACATAATAAATTGAATTTAACATGCAGTATTCAACATGTATTTGACATGATTGTTTGACCTTTCTTTCCATTGTTCATTTGAATCAAACAAAACGTTGTGGACTTTTATTCCAGTGTTTTAATTGAAGCAAACGTTTAATGGGGACTTTTTCCATGTAAAGTTCAACGTGTAGCAAAACTTAGTAGTAATTTATTTTTAACTTTTAGCAAACTTTATCGAGCAAATCTCCCTGATGAGGTTAAATATGTTGAAAACGTTATTTAACAAACTGCACTTGTTAGGTTCAACTTTTAGCAAGCATTAAATAATAACATTCCTTTGTAACGTGCAACAGGTACAAAATAATTTAACTTTCCATCCGGGGGTTAAACTTGTATCAAAATTAAACGTGAGACCTTACAATACAATCCTCGGTATCTAGCAAGCACAGTCATTCTAAATTTATATAGATAAGCCTGTTCTTAAAAAATATACATATATATATATAAATTCCACTCCAACTATTAAGATGAATCCAACTTTAAATAACGAATTTCATTTGCAGATTTTAACATCAAACATATTATATTGAGCTTCCATTTCAATAATCAACCTGTAAAAAATATAAACGTGGTACTTTATTACAGTAATCAAATTAAATGCCACTTTATGACATCCATTACAGAAGTCAACTTGCAGCAATCATAATATTAAGACATTACATCAAACATAACATTCTGTCCTTCAATTCAACTAGAACTAAAAAAAACTTGTTTCGTGGCCGTTCATTACATGTGTCAGCCTGTGTCATACATATCATTTCGACCTTCAATTCCATATGCACACGTCTTGCAAACGTTGATAAATTTGTATCAAACAAACCAGTGTCAATACGGATATTTACTTTTATCTATCCTTATATATCGAACATCCATTGCAAGGTTCAAATCGTGTCAAATATACCAATTTGTTTCCTACTAAATTAGGGATAAATCTGTGTCAAACATGTTATTTTGACCTATTGCAGGGGTCAACTTGTATCAAGTTTCCGCCCATGAGTTCGGTCATTCGTTGGGCCTGGCTCACTCGGACGTCAGGACGTCCCTAATGGCCCCTTTCTATCGCGGATTTGACCTGAATTTCAAGCTAGATAGGGATGACGTTATGGCTGCAAAAGAGCTTTACGGAAGCATAGCAACTGTCACGCGTTTTTCGTTATGCGTATTATTAAATGTTTCTCAAGCCTCGGGAATTGACCATGTCATTGTTTGTCAAATAGTGTGTTGCCTTTTTGTGTTTCGTTGTGATAGCCTTCACTTCTAATCAGTTGTGAAGAATGTAAGACAATTTGTATCTTTGACAATTTAGAATGTGAATGTTGTCAAAATAAATCAAAATACAATGTGCACTACTTAACGTCAAAATGTTTTGTCATGCTCACTTTTCAAAAGTGACAATTTATAATTGAGTTATAGATCTACACCTGTCACTCGAAAACAAGTTTGCCACATACAACTTATACAAAATATTTACGATCGGATTCTTTAATGTGTATTATCCATTGCATTTTTGTAATGACTATATCTATAATGGACCGTCAAATATCCCGTGTATACATCAAAGTGGGTAACATGGTGTCTCTGAAAAGTCAAAAGTTTCCATCGGCAAATCAGCATACGTGTAAAGAATGTATGTCTATCTTTAAAGTGATTCTATGTAGTGATTAACACATAATTGAACTCTTTTCCCCTTCATTTGGTAAACATGCATCCTTATTTCATAAAATACTACTTTGAACACACGTTATCATGAACGCGTAGGGGTTTCATGCAATACGTTTTTACATTAATTATGTTTAAATATCGCGGTTAAACATTAAATTGTAATTAACGTCTATGGAAAACAATTATTTCGACGTTGAGACATCGCAGTCATCATATCATGTTGCAATTAAAAATAATTTATAGGATTTTCAACAATTCAGTTAAAAATCGTTTTAACCACGTTATAAGTTAATTTAAGATAAATGACAAGTAGTCCTTAAAAAGGCTATGTCCCAAAAGAGTTCTTAATTCACACAAGGTATTGGCGATCTCGATCAAACAAAGTCATTTATGTTAATATTTGATCACCATCAAACTCAATGAGAAATAATATTCCGTTCGGGATATTGAGATTTATATACGTCAAGATAACGTTCTGTATACAAAAGGAGTAGTTCTTGGTTGTCCTCTATTAACTGTGACATATCTCGTAACTACACAAGTATCAAGTCCTTAATTACAATCCGTGTTAAAGTACTACTTTGTTAACATTGTAAATGTGTCACATTACAACACAGACAACAATCAATCGATAATAATGTGTAACACATAGTTGTGTAACTTCAAAACACTGTATAACAATATGCATAATGTAATTGAATGAATCAATCTGATTTCTCATACCCAGTGACCAAAGAAAGCGTCGAGACCACCACGCATGCGCATGAGTCCTGGAGTCCACGTGAAACGCTCGTGCATATCCTAGACATCTGCAGCAACGCTACTATTGACGCGATCACAAGAACGGATGATGGCGTCACTTATGTGTTTAAAGGTAAGCATGCATCAGTGAGCATTAAGGGAACATGTTAGTATATTGACCTGGATAAGGTTTGAGTAGTCGGCACAAATAATGCTAATATCAACAAATTATTATAGTTTTATTCGAGATAATATTCTTGAACAAATATTTCAATTTCTGGCCGTACACTATGCTATATTTTATCGGCTGTTCGATACCAACATGACAGGATAATTTATATACATCGATGTATAATGACAAACTAAAATGTCCTGTTATATTTATGTTTATGTCTTATTAGTTTCGCATGTGTTTTGAAATACCTTCTTGCATTGCATTTGAACTGGATTAAGTCACAAATGTTTGGCATTGACCGTTCAATGGGATGACCCCAATTTTAATCATTGTGCTGTTTCGATGATATAACGGAACGTATTCTCAATGTATATTTATTTAGTGGTTCACTGGTTGGCAATGGGTTCATTGTCGTAAATAATGGATCTCCAACTTTGTGTTTATTTGTACATTTGTTCATGCTTAAATGTACACATATCAGAGGAGTACTATGATCGTCTAAATCATCAGGGAATGGACACCGGGTATCCACGGATGATAGGTCATCAGGGAATTGTCACCGGGTATCCACGGATGATATAACGGGACTGGGGCACTGTTAAAGGTCCAATTGATGCCGCTCTAACGCGGCCAAATGGCTGGACTTTTATTTTCAAAGTAGGTTGCTCAGTCCAATTATGTTTAGCATATATATAATAAATAGAATTGGCCGTTCGGAAACCTGCTTTTTTGGTAAAACCAATAAAAAGTATATACTTATAGCTATTTAGTATTGCTTCAAGTCAATTTAAAAATAAAATAAAAAACAATCGAAGTGAACATACTATGTTTATTTATTTCGACAACTATTGACATAGGCATGTAAACATTTAGGGAATAAGTGAAAAAAGACGCCGCTTGAAATTCAGATGTCATCATCATATAGTCCATTCATAGCCCGAATGGGCTAATAGCCTTTGTTACACATACCGTTATATTCTTTGCAGCTATTCTATTATTTTTACCCGTATTTATTCTGCCTGTTGCCATGTTACGTAATTTGTTCGTTGCCATATGACCTATAGTTGTTGTGTTACGTTACCAGGGCAACCAGTATTGGAAGTTCCACAACCTCGACATGAAGTACGGTCCCAAGAACATCCCCAAGGGATTTGATGGCATTCCCAGCGACATTGACTCGGCCTGTGANATTTGTACATTTGTTCATGCTTAAATGTACACATATCAGAGGAGTACTATGATCGTCTAAATCATCAGGGAATTGACACCGGGTATCCACGGATGATAGGTCATCAGGGAATTGTCACCGGGTATCCACGGATGATAGAACGGGACTGGGGCACTGTTAAAGGTCCAATTGATGCCGCTCTAACGTGGCCTAATGGCTGGACTTTTATTCTCAGTCCAATTATGTTCAGCATATATTTAATAAATAGAATTGGCCGTTCGGAAACCTGCTTTTTTGGTAAAACCAATTAAAAGTATATACTTATAGCTATTAAGTATTGCTTCAAGTCAATTTAAAAATAAAAAATAAGCAATCAAAGTGAACATACTATGTTTATTTATTACGACAACTATTGACAAAGGCATGTAAACATTTAGGGAATAAGTGAAAAAAGACGCCGCTTGAAATTCAGATGTCATCATCATATAGTCCATTCATAGCCCGAATGGGCTAATAGCCTTTGTTACACATACCGCCATATTCTTTGCAGCTATTCTATTATTTTACCAGTTGCCAACTGTAACCATCATTTTTAAATGCTGTATATATAGTACGAACATACTTTCATCAATTCAGAGCCTTAATATACCATGCGTAAAACAATGTTGATAGCCTTTGGCATTTGAGGTTAGATTTTACACTAACATACCAAATGTCGTCCGTTAAATGCCAAAACGGGTCAACCAACATATGTGCAAACAAAGCTATAGACCATTTTGTCCTTCAATGGTCAGTTTATATCGCTCAATGACAGGAAAAGTATGAAAATCCAAAATATCATAATCTGAATACATTGTATTATTGTATGTTTTCTACTGAGTTGATTAGTGTATACAAAGCAAGTATGCATATCTGTCAAACGTTGATATGACATCCAACATGTACGTGCACCATTCACAATAACTATTTTGAATCTGGAGTTTGTCATCGTCATTTTAGACGTCACTTATGCAAGTTGTGTTGAATAAAGGCTAATTTCTGCCCGTTGCCATTTTACGTAATTTGTTCGTTGCCATATGACCTATAGTTGTTGTGTTACGTTACCAGTACTGGAAGTTTCACAACCTCGACATTAAGTACGGTTCCGAGAACATCGCCAAGGGATTTGACGGCATTCCCAGCGACATTGACTCGGCCTGTGTGTGGAGTGGCAACGGAAAAAAACGTTCTTCATGAAAGGTTGTAATGTGGGCTTAAGTATATGTTGTTTCCTGTTGTAACTTTATCTAACGTTGTTTTTTTAGTTTTCGCGTGTTCTCGTTGATTGAGTGTTGCTCTTAGTTTTGTTTTTGGACTTAAATATACGTATAGTCCCAGATATGCGTATTTTATGTCTACATGTGTTGCGGTTATCATTAAATATATCTTCTTTTTGCGTTTCTCCAAGCGCATAATACCATGCGCAATCTAAGTAAATGCAGTCTTAAAGCATATTGATTTACCATTTACCGAGACCCATAAACAACCATCGTAGAATCCAATAATAAGAAGTTATGGTCTTTATTAAATATACGTAAAGTATTCCTAAAACAAATAGCGCTCACTGCGTCTTATATTAAGTGTTTTGGCTATCTAAGCGTGTGACAGCGATGCATTCGTTTTCTACAAAGGCTGCTTCGACGAAGAACAATATGTAATTGTACTTCAAAAGTCTCAGTAGACAATCATTTTAAACGCCGCTATCTCTACAGTAAATGTTTTTAACCGTCTCCGTATGCATCCCAAGTGCATTAACGAAACAATTCCATCCTCCCTCATTTGTGAACCTCCCTCATTTGTGAAATCAAATTACAGAAATACTGTTTGCATGAAACGGCGTTGTTCAACGTTATCGCAACTGTGTTCAGCGTTTTGCTTACCAATTTGTCTTCATTGCAGGGAATAAATATTGGCGTTTCAATGGAAACCGGATAAATGACGGCTACCCAAGGGACATAAACATTTTGCGAGGCCTTCCGGACCGTATCAATGCAGCTTTTCAGTGTTCAAAAGAGCCGCATATATTTTTTCTTTGGGGACCAATATTACCGCAACACAGATCAGATATTTGACCTGAGTACACTGAGTCTGCTTTAGGGATGTGTGGGACGTTAAATCAAGTTATATAGACGCAGCTATAGCCTCTCTGGAGGCCGTGTCTGCGATTATAAAACAATAATAAATACATTAAACAAATTGGACTAGACGCTTATGTTATTATTTTATGACTGGTCCTTTATGATTGATTGCATAATTTTGGGATATATCGCTTTGGATATATACAGGTTTTTCCAAACATACTCAGTTTCAATGCATTATATCATTTTACTTTTATGACAAAACAAGAGTATCCCATATTATTTATTCAATGTGTATGCCGCTTTTTACAATAATTGGAGTTTTGTCTACGTATTTTCTAAGCTCAATCGTATCATTAGTCTAACGAAATAAACCAATGTAAATCAGATTCCAAATATAGCAAGCATTCGTTTTAGTCAATCTTTGGCGTTGAGACTCAGTTTGAGATCTTAAAATGTCGTAGTCATTGTTGTGCGATCGTAATAGATAACTACGCGTTGTGTATGTTCGTACCTTTATCTGACTTTCAAAAAGTAACGTACAATAGCAAGTGCGAGTATATAAATATGACGTCAAATAAAACGTGAATGCTTACGGCGACGTCGTTTGACGACACGCCAAAATCCTTACATTCTCCCGCCGACAAAATAATATATCATGACAATAAATGCAACACTATCATGTTCAAGGAAAAATATCAATCAATGTCCATGCACTCAAGTAGTTACAATATTCGCTTGTAAAGTCCATCAAGTTTATTATCACTGTTACTAAGTGTCCATCGCATTAAGTTCCATTGAATGTAGTTTAACTATGAGTCGTGTCAACAGTCCATGTGCGGTTTTAATGTGCGCTACACGCGAGAGTCTATCATTGCCCAGGATCAGCTCTTGAACGACGCCCATGTTCCATGGCAACCTCGGCGAGAAATCGTCATGAACAATGACAACATCACCTACTCGTATAATCTGCTCGGTAGTCCATCCCGTCTTATGCTGCTCGCGTAATGACGTCAAGTATTCACGTTTCCAGCACGCCAAGTATTGGTCGATGACTCGTCTGTGTTGGTCAAAACGCCGTGCCGTGTTATCTTTGGTATGATTGCGCCCAATGATATCGTCTGCATCGGGAGTGTCGTATGTAGGCAGTGACGTCATCAGCTTGCCGTACAACAGATGAGCGGGTGTTAACGGCTCTGGATCTTCACGTGATATTGAAACGAATGGCAGCGGTATGTCATTGACAATATCCTCTACTTCATTTACGACGGTCTGCAGTGTATGTTAGTCTACTGAAGCATTACCAAGTACTTTCTTTATGTCTTCTTCGTGATGCCTAAAAGCCGTTCCCACCAACCACCATACCAAGATGCGCGTTGCGGTATGAACTTCCATTCTGTGCCCTGTACTGCAAGACACTCCTAATTGTTGTGTGTCAATCGGCGAATGTGAATCGCCGCAGCTCGGAAGGTGGTCGCATTGTCTAACATCATGATCTTCGGAACGGATCATCGGCTGACAAACCGTCTGAATGCCAGCATAAAGGTTTCTTCTGATATGTCGGGAACAACTTCAAGGTGCACGGTTCGGGTACTGGCGCAGGTAAATAGGCAAATGTACACCTTCTGTATACCTGTTTTCTTTCTGACGTGAAGGGCGTCCGTAAAGTCTAGGCCGGTAACAGTGAACGGTGCCTCGTCAGAAAGTCTGTCTTTCGGAAGTGGAGGGGAGGTAGGTGCTCTGTAGGGTCTGCTGTTGATCTTCAAGCACGTAGTACATTTCCTTACAATACCCTTGACTCGCTGGCGAATTCAAGGAATCCAGTATTTTTGCCGTATGTGAGTAACTGTCTGCAAAACGCCGGCATGTAAGTGGCTGCCAGGAACGTCTCTAATGATCAATGTCGTAAAATGATTACGTGTAGGCAGGAGATACGGGAATCTTGTATTTCCAGGTATTCGTGCGTTGTAAATCATCCCGCCACAGCGAATGCATCCATCATCGTCAATGTAGAGACGTAATTACTAAATGATCGACTGTCGTATGTTGTNATACCATGCGCAATCTAAGTAAATGCAGTCTTAAAGCATATTGATTTACCATTTACCGAGACCCATAAACAACCATCGTAGAATCCAATAATAAGAAGTTATGGTCTTTATTAAATATACGTAAAGTATTCCTAAAACAAATAGCGCTCACTGCGTCTTATATTAAGTGTTTTGGCTATCTAAGCGTGTGACAGCGATGCATTCGTTTTCTACAAAGGCTGCTTTGACGAAGAACAATATGTAATGGTACTTAAAAAGTCTCAGTAGACAATCATTTTAAACGCCGCTATCTCTACATTAAACGTTTTTAACCGTCTCCGTATGCGTCCCAAGTGCATTAACAAAACAATTCCATCCTCCCTCATTTGTGAACCTCCCTCATTTGTGAAATCAAATTACAGAAATACTGTTTGCATGAAACGGCGTTGTTCAACGTTATCGCAAGTGTGTTCAGCGTTTTGCTTACCAATTTGTCTTCATTGCAGGGAATAAATATTGGCGTTTCAATGGAAACCGGATAAATGACGGCTACCCAAGGGACATAAACATTTTGCGAGGCCTTCCGGACCGTATCAATGCAGCTTTTCAGTGTTCAAAAGAGCCGCATATATTTTTTCTTTGGGGACCAATATTACCGCAACACAGATCAGATATTTGACCTGAGTACACTGAGTCTGCTTTAGGGATGTGTGGGACGTTAAATCAAGTTATATAGACGCAGCTATAGCCTCTCTGGAGGCCGTGTCTGCGATTATAAAACAATAATAAATACATTAAACAAATTAGACTAGACGCTTATGTTATTATTTTATGACTGGTCCTTTATGATTGATTGCATAATTTTGGGATATGTCGCTTTGGATATATACAGGTTTTTCCAAACATACTCAGTTTCAATGCATTATATCATTTTACTTTTATAACAAAACAAGAGTATCCCATATTATTTATTCAATGTGTATGCCGCTTTTTACAATAATTGGATTTTTGTCTACGTATTTTCTAAGCTCAATCGTATCATTAGTCTAACGAAATAAACCAATGGAAATCAGATTCCAAATATAGCAAGCATTCGTGTTAGTCAATCTTTGGCGTTGAGACTCAGTTTGAGATTTTAAAATGTCGTAGTCATTGTTGTGCGATCGTTAATTACGCGTTGTGTAGGTTCGTACCTTTATCCGACTTTCAAAAAGTAACGTACAATAACAAGTACGAATATATAAATATGACGTCAAATAAAACGTGAATGCTTACGACGACGCGCCAAAATCCTTACATTCTCCCGCCGACAAAATTATATATCATGACAATAAATGCAAAACTATCATGTTCAAGGAAAAATATCAATCAATGTCCATGCACTCAAGTAGTTACAATATTCGCTTGTAAAGTCCATAAAGTTTATTACCACTGTTACTAAGTGTCCATCGCATTAAGTTCCATTGAATGTAGTTTAACTATGGGTCGTGTCAACAGTCCATTTGCGGTTTTCACGTGCGCTGCACGCGAGAGTCCATCATTGCCCAGGATCAGCTCTTGAACGACGCCCAAGTTCCATGGCAACCTCGGCGAGAAATCGTCATGAACAATGACAACATCACCTACTCGTATAGTCTGCTCGGTAGTCCCTCCCGTCTTATGGTGCTCGCGTAATGACGTCAAGTATTCACGTTTCCAACACGCCCAGTATTGGTCGATGACCCGTCTGTGTTGGTCAAAACGCCGTGCCGTGTTATCTCTGGTATGATTGCGCCCAATGATATCGTCTGCATCGGGAGTGTCGTATGTAGGCAGTGACGTCATCCGCTTGCCGTACAACAGATGAGCGGGTGTTAACGGCTCTGAATCTTTACGTGATATTGAAACGAATGGCAGCGGTATGTCATTGACAATTGTCTCTACTTCATTGACGACGGTCTGCAGTGTATGTAAGTCAACTGAAGCATTTTCTTTCTGTCTTCTTCGTGATGCCTATTAGCCGTTCCCACCAACCACCATACCAAGGTGCGCGTTGCGGCATGAACTTCCATTCTGTGCCCTGTACTGCAAGACACGCCTGATTGTTGTGTGTCAATCGGCGAATGTGAATCGCCGAAGCTCGGAAGGTGGTCGCATTGTCTGACATCATGATCTTCGGAACGGATCATCGGCTGACAAACCGTCTAAATGCCAGCATGAAGGTTTCTTCTGTTATGTCGGAAACAACTTCAATGTGCACGGCTCGGGTACTGGCGCAGGTAAATAGGTAAATGTACACCTTCTGTATACCTGTTTTCTTTCTGACGTGAAGGGCGCCCGTAAAGTCTAGGCCGGTAACAGTGAACGGTGCCTCGTTAGAAACTCTGTTTGTCGGAAGTGGAGGGGAGGTAGGCGCTCTGTAGGGTCTGCTGTTGAGCTTCAAGCACGTAGAACATTTCCTTTTGGCGAATTCAAGGAATCCAGTATTTTTGCCGTATGTGAGCTACCGTCTGCAAAACGCCGGCATGTAACTGGCTGCCAGGAGCGTCTTTTATAATCAATGTCGTAAAATGACTACGTGTAGGCAGGAGATACGGGAATCTTGTTTTTCCAGATATTCGTGCGTTGTGAATCATCCCGCCACAGCGAATGCATCCATCATCGTCAATGTAGAGACGCAATCGCTTAATAATCGACTGTCGTATTTTGTTATATTTAAGCAATGTTGTTACGTCATTGAAGCTCTGGTTCTGGACTCTTCGTATCAATGCTTTCTCAGTAAAGTTCATCGCATTCACAGAAATACAACCGAGTTGTCGAGTTTTCTGGTGTTGACCGGCAATTTCTTACGAATCTGTATACGAAAGCAGTAGAACGAATTAATTTCCGGTAACTGCTAAATCTTTTGCAATCGACATTGAAGTGAGAATAAGTTGCTGACATCACGATGGAGGTCTGTTCGCACACGATTTCATCATTAGCATCATCCTTTTTTTCTTCTTTTTCCTCTTTCCTTCTAACAACACTGTCGTAATTGCTGCTGTATTCCATGACGGCCATTTACTTTCGTCATTCAGCCATTGGGGACCTTCTCTCCAAAGAATGATTTTCTAAAGTTAAGACTCTAATATGCCACTATCTGGAGATCCGCCGGATTGTCGACTGTCGGACAATACCGCAATTCCGCGTCTGGGACAAGCTTCCGGATCTCTTCTTCTTTGTTCTTTTCAAAACGTTTCAATTGTTTTGTAGAATGTATCCAATGCAGCGTGATCTGACTGTCAGACCAGCAGACTACTCTCTTGCAAAGAACAGCTTTCATCACGTGCTGGGCGACACGTGCGCCAATGAGAGCCGCCATTAATTCCAGCCTCGGTAGTGATAATTCCTTCACTGGAGCCACTCGGTGCTTGGCAAAGACAAACGCTGAACTCGAGGATGTGTTCAGGTATGTGACTGCAACGTACGCACGTGTACTGGCGTCAACGAACACGTGTCTCACGTTATCTTCGTAGACCATGTTCGATGGGATGGGAAAATACTGTCTCGAGAACAATGTCGCCATAGCTTCATTTAAGTCTTCTTCGATGTGTAGCCAGGTGTTTTGTTCATGTTCCGGAATTGGTGTGTCCCACGCATACTTCCGATTCCATGGGTCCTGAATCAGCAACTTTGCACGAATGTTGACTGGGGCTAACATGCCAAGCGGGTCATAAATCTTCGACGTCTGCTGTAGAATTCCACGCTAAGTAGCCTTTTCCTTTAATTAATGGAGCGCATGACAAATGACATTTGGTGTATTTCCGGTTCCCATAGCAAATCTTACACCTTTAATACAGCATCCCTGTCTACGACACCTTCAGCTTCTGCCATAGTCCTCATTGCGGTTGAAGTAGACGTCCATGATCGCAGGTTAAAGCTGCCGGCTGCCATCAAATCAAGTGTGTGGCGGAAGGACTCCAGTACACCAATATCTGATGTGAAATTTAAAACGACGTTGTCAACGTTTAGGTAATTGCTGATTGTGCTCGCCGCTGGGTTGTCTTTGTTCATGGTGAAGTGCTTCAAAACTGTTGCGACTAGAATAAATGTTGTTGCTCCGAATAAAACCGCTCGGAAACGTAATGTCGTCAGTGGACTGCATGGGTCTGAAGGGTCCGACAGCAAAAGGAATTGGGTGACATCAAGATCATATTCATGTAGCATAACGTTGAGGAATGCCTTCTCTATATCAGAGACAACACCGTACTTGCCTACTCGAAACATCATCAGTAGCAGTGTGAGATCATTGAGTTCCGGTGGCGTTGACACTAAACAATCATTGAGACAGGCACTTCCGGTTGATTGTCGACAACTACAATCGTAAACAGTTCTCATTAGAGTTGTAGCAGAGTCCTTTCTAACCCCATGATGTGGAATATAGTGAATACGAGCCGGTGTGTTATCGTTTTCGACCCGTTCAATAAATCCGCGTCTTTTTGGTCATTTATGATCTTGCTTTAACAGGCAAGTGTTGCTAGGTCTTTACTAAGTCGTCTTATGCTACTTTCCGTTCTCTTCCTTGCTTTTTCGTAATTTGTAGGTAGAGTAGCGTTTTCCTCTTTCTATGGCAATCTTACTGTGTATTTACCGTCTGAAAATGTTATACACGTGTCTTAGTAGCTTTTCATATGATCGACTGCGCCTGCCTGTTCGGCGTCTTCCAGTTTGATGCCTAACGTCTCAATATCCCAGAAGCGTGATACATCTGTAGCTACATGTGCAGTAATAACATCCATAACGCTCGTTCCATAATTTGCGCCTTCCGGAAGTGGCCCTGACAAGAAGAAACCAATACCATATCCAACTGCAGTAGGGCCGTCGCCTCTGATGATTTCATCACCAAATATATACCAGTATTGGTCGGCACCGATCTAAATGCTAATCTCCCAATCTGCTTCTGATGTAATTGGGTGTGCAAGCTTAAGACCTCGTAGATAAGGAAGATATTTAACAGATGACCGGAAGTAGTTGGACGGTGGTTTTGCAATGAAGGGTACAATCAACACACGTACCGGGATCTTTTTCCCGTCGTCCGCTTCCAATTGCACTGTGGACTGTGGATGTATCCAGTCGCTGTGTCTTCTGGGCTCGGTCTCCAAACGCAGAAAGATTAATGACGTCAGAACCTTCACGCTTCAAGTGCAGATGATCGACCAAAGCCTGTGTGATGAAAGACCGCTGTGCTCCTTCATCCATCAAAATGTGAGCGTCTAAGCACAACCCGTGTGAATACACTGGCGCTACCGCAGTTTTCAGCAGCACGCTAGAGGGGGCCGATTTCGCAGTGGTGTGAAGCACTGTAGCACCGGTATCATTGTTACAAACACTTCCAATACTTTTATTCTGATGACTTCTGGTAACGGCTGTTCCGTTTCCAGTGGACGGCGTCTTTGCGTGTGTATTCTCGCACAAACTCGTGTGGTGTTTACGTGCACAATGTCTGCATCTCCATGTCGATGGACAGACTCTCACTGAATGTATGTTACTTAAACAATAAAAACACAGTTTCTTGTTCTTTACAATAGATACTCTCTCGGGAATGCTTTTTACAGAATAAAAGTAACCGTTATGTTGAATACAGCAAAATACACTTTCTGTTCGTCTCTTCTTACTCTCACGCTCACTGACCGTCATCCGTGTATTGGCATCGGTTCGCTTCTGTCGATTTCCGTTCATCCGGGCACTTGAATGGAAGGCTGCTGTCGGAAATGGTGTGTTGCGGATTTCATGACTGTCCCCAGCTTCCATAATATCGATCTCGCGAAAAATAGCTGCCTCAAATCTGAGAGTCCACGTTTCGGTTTTATTTTCTCGGGCTAGATTTCTGCGGGTTTCTGACGGAAGTCTTTCTAAAATAATAGGTATCAACAGATAACCGTAGGAATCCTGTGGCTCTCCAAGTGCCTCTAATCCTCGGATGTTGGTTTCCAGACGATCGTTCAAGTAATGAAGCTTTCGGATGTTTGCAGCGGTTGACGGCAGCTGTAGTAAGTTGGACATGTAGGCAGCGGTGATCTTCTGAATCTGTCCATACCGCTGTTGTAGATAATGTATATCTTGCTGGAAGTTGGCTGTACTTAGCGTTAATCCCTCAATTGTTCTGGCAGCTTCGTCTTGGATAAGAGATTTCAGGTATGACAATTTATGTATGTCAGGTAAGTGGGGGTTGTTGTGTACGGCGGATGAAAACGAATCCCAAAACGTAGGCCAGCTCATTAATTCACCGTTGAAAGTCGGTAGTGTTAATTTTGGTAAATGATGTGGCATCTGCAGCTGTTCGTGTACTTGCTGTACCATCTCGCGCGGTTCCTGTACAGCTGGGGCTTGTATGTGCGGCATATCTGACGGGTTAATGTATTCAGCTTCATGTTCAAGGCTTTCATGTGGGGCGCTCGAACCGTGTTTAGCGTTTGATGAATGCTTCTTATATCTGTGAAACTAAAATTTCAGATGAAAACTGTATGCAGCTGTTTCTCTGAGCTCCGTAGCAATGATTTCCGCGTCGGTGGTGTTTGTTATCATCTCGTCAACAGACTTTAACAATGCAAGAACGTCATTGATCATTTCAAAGCACAGCTCAAATTCATCTTATGAGTTATATTCCTTTGCCGTTTCTAGTTGCACGAATAAATCTTCAGGCGTAGCCCTATGTCCGTCTCTTGCTTCTTATAACTTCTGTGGGTTCATTTTTGTGGTCACGGCACCAAAATCTGCGATCGTCATAGATAACTACGCGTTGTGTAGGTTCGCACCTTTATCTGACTTTCAAAAAGTAACGTACAATAACAAGTATATAAACATGACGTCAAATGAAACGTGAACGTTTGCGGCGACGTCGTGCGACGACGCGCCAAAATCCTAACAGTTGTGCATATTGGTAACTGTCATCTAAACTCAACAAAGACATTTGACTGGTTCCGAACATATCTCTATCAAATCCTTGAAGTCATTAAAAACCACGTGAGATCCGTCGAATCAATTAGTTTTATTTTAATAAATAGTATAAAAAAAGTTATTTCATTTTTCATTTTCGATGGTCAACCATTTATGCATTGACCATGTTTTGAAGAAAATTTTACTGAATTTCATTAAATTAGAAACAGTAACTTATTGACAGGCCTGCAAGATCTGTAAGGATTTTGATTGCAGTGGTAATCGCTATATTGCGTTTGCCATCGTCATAGTAACACATCACGTGATTTGCAGGTTGACAATGGCGGCTACCCACGTGATATCGCCACATGGTGGCTGGGATGCCCGGATAAAAGTAAGATACAAGCGTACGACAGGCAGAAATCTATGCAAGTCGCGATGTTTATGTATTTTATGTTTGTTTTTATCAATGTGTTTGATTATGTTGATTCATAGAGTGTTTGTGTTTGACTTGTTGGTCTTCGTAAATAAATTCCTTAAATCTACATTAAGAACTATCGTCGCATAATTTCTGTTGCGTGCCGAATCTGTCAGTTTTTTAACACATACGGAGTATACATTTAATTTGTCCCAACATACATTAAGTATCACTATCCGTCAAGCAAAAGCTCTTATTTCCTAGAACGAAGAATCTGCACACGAAGTCACGTTTTACTGAGATATATCGAGAATCAAGCTCCGTAACGACAGCATGTCCTTTTTTTCTTACATAATTCCACGTTTCAAAATAGTCCACTCATAAATCAGTTCAGTAACTATAGTTTCTCTCTGTTCCATCACGCATTCTTTGGATACACGTCTCATTTAATCAATAACCGCTCCTTTGTCAATTTCTGCAAGAAATAATTGAATACAGATTGCCAATAATTGATAAACGTCTTGAAGCATGTTCTCTAACTTCTGTCATAATGTCAGATGCTTCGTTAAATCCGCTTTTGTTTTGCATAATTTTAGGACCTGGAGTATTAACTACCTTGTTTATTATCTGTAATTTCATTAATGTAATCAAACTGTCATTGTTCAAAGTAAGATTCATTACACTCTTCCATCCATATACAAGATTAAAGTTGAAGTGTTTTATTGTTAGATGAACTGATAGTTATCATTTGCATATGTTTTTTATAATAATTAACAACAGAACTTGAAATCTTAAACTTACTGCCAATGTCCGAACTGCATGGATGCTAGTCAAACCGTCATCTTGCACTGATTTTATCAGTTATTTTTGCATCTACATGATTTATCATTGTATAATTATAATTATACAATTACGTGTTACTCTAAGACACTGTTCATTGTTTTTTAATGTTCATATGTGTTGTTATTTGTGTAAACTTCGCCATTCCTAAAAAGCACTCTTGGGCTGGGGCATTTTTAGGATATATTGTTCCCGTAATATTTCTTCTCTGTCATAAATGCAAATTTGTTTAGGTCAGATAGTAGCCTATTTGTTTATTGTTAGATGCAGTATCTTTTACTTATCTTTATATGCTTTTTAAATGATATTGTTAGTGAAAATATGATGTAATTGTTGAATATTTGCCGCTAAAGAACTGTTTTAGGATTTGGGATTCCTAATTGCATTTGATTGGTTGATATATTCCTAAGTCATGTTCATTGGTTGGTGCGCAGAATCCTAAGTGCTAGCGACAGGTATAAATAGAGCCGATAAACAAACATTATTTATCTGTTATGATCTGGTCAGATCGTTTATAGACAGCTCTCATAAGATCAATTGATCACTCTTTATATAATTATTACTAAACTC
>VMBQ01000818.1:21402-139186 GCA_007657795.1 Dreissena rostriformis | reverse complement strand
TATTTATGGGCCAATCCCGAGATCAGAATCGGGCAATGCATATGTTCTTGTTATTTGTGATTGTTTTACAAGATGGACCGAGGCGGTTGCATTACCCAATCAAGCAGCAGAGACAGTTGCAAAGGCTTTTGTTGATACGTATGTATCACGATTTGGAGTTCCTTTGTCCATTCACTCTGACCAAGGCAGTAATTTCACTTCTTCTTTATTCAATGATATGTGTGGATTGCTTCAAATTAAGCACACGATTTCAACGGCTCTCCATCCACAATCAAATGGAATGGTTGAACGTTTCAATCGAACACTTGGAACTATGTTAACATTGTACTACTCCTCAAATCAAAGGTCTTGTGATACTTTTCTTCCCCAGGTTATGATGGCGTACCGCTCATCAGTTAACTCCAGTACTGGGCAAACACCAAATCGGATGGTTTTCGGTCGGGAAATTGTCTTGCCTATACAAGCATGTATTGGTCTGCCACCCCAGTGTGATGAATCGGATCACCCTGAAATATATGTAACAAACCTTCAAGATAATCTCACGACAATTCACAATATGGCAAGAATAGTACTTCAGGACAAAATTCAATATCGCAAACGGTACTATGACTTAAACGCAAAAGCTTGACCTTTTAATGCCGGTGACCCAGTATGGCTGCATGACACAACACGCCGTCCTGGTGTATGCAGTTAACTGTCCCCTCAATGGAAAGGCCCATATGTCATCACTAAAAAAGTAGATGATCTAGTCTACATGTTAAAACTATCAGCTATGGCACCAGCTAAAGCAGTACACGTTGATCGACTTATGAGATACAAAGGCACCCATTTACCTTTATCGATTCAGAGTTATAAGTCTACTGTTTAAGAAGAACAGTAAATCATAGTGAATAGTATTTTGCTGATGTCTACACACACACTGGAAGATTTTTTTATTAACATAACGTTTATTGATGTCTTCATACATTTCTTACAAGGAATTTATTTTTAGTTACTAGAAGTCCCTTGTATATCACCGTCTTCATACAAAGTATGATGAATAGTTTAAAGATTGGACATATAAGTCATACAAGTACCTAGTCGTGGTAGACGAGTTTAGTGCAAGGTGGTCACATAAAGCTGATGTATGTGTTTTATATATAGAAGGCACGCGCAATTGAGAGCTCTCTGGAGATAATGAAGTTGGTCTGATCACCCAGCTGCGATTTATCCCGTGTTGATTGTTGTTTCTGCTAGACATCATATGTGCACCATACTATGTATCTACCCGTGCTTAGACGAGACTTTGTATGTTTCAGAGTTCAAAGGTACCCGACGATGATGTCTTGTGTTCATTTTGTGTGTCGGAAAAGACTCGAGAATTCAAGATAGTCGGAGACCTGCGACACCATGTTAAGACCAAACATCCCATAGAAATGGAGCATGCTCCAAGAGGTCTTTTCTCCTCGAAGACGTGTTTTTATTTCTCAATAAATCCACTGGAATATTCAAAACTGCATGACGTGGACAAGGAAATTTCACCGGAGGTCCAGTATGCCAGATATCTCTTGGCTAAATGGTCGACGGGTAGAACCCCAGGAATCGAGGAGAGGACTGGCAAGTGGGAGGAAGCCCTCAACAAACCTCCCACACGTCAACTCCTCAACAAGCCTCCACCACTTCAACTTAAACGAAAAGCCACGGACTCGTTGTTCCTTTTGGCTATTTTCATAACTCTCGACTCCATCAAGGTATTAGCAGAATCTGTTTCTGGTGTGTTCCAAATCCGTCTGTCCAGGAATATCTTTACTGACCGCCGTGCCATGGAGACTTTAACGAGGCGCGAATCCCTTGTTAAGGATGCCATCGAACCCGTCGGCCGATGGTCAAAATTTCATAACAGTTCCCTAGTGTTAGAAGAAGTTGCCTCACTCCTTGGCATAAGATTGTTATACATACATTCTATCAGAAAGAAAGATAACATAATCTTCAAGGCATTCTGCATGGCTGATGATGACAATGCAAGATCCCTCCGGTCATCTGCTCCAATTTCTATTCACTCTGAGGAAATCACCGACACAACATCATCTTCCTCATCTTCATCCAATATCAACAAGCCACTTACACCTCGACCTTCAACACCAGTACAACAACCTGCAATCATCGTCAATGCTAGAAAAGCAAGAGCAGCTACCCCCGATACACCATTATTCGACGAACTTCCTGCACCCGCCCCATTATCCCCGCTTCCTTCTGGCACCTCTTCTCTTCAAGTTATTCCACCAGCGACACCACACTACAATCCACCTTGACCCCTTCAAGATGATCTCCAAACACCTGTTCCTGCTTCTCCTCTTCAATCCAACACTCTTCAAGATCTTCCTCCAGCGACATCCAACTATGAACCAACTCCACTTGCCCAAGATGATTTGTATACAATTGCCACTCCCACTCCAGCTGACAACATGTACAAACCTTCTCCATCTGCAAAACTTCTTAGATTCAAAGCTCGATCCATGCTCATTGATGGAAACATGCCTCTCTTCCCTTCAGCCAAACGAGACTGGGCAACAGTTGAAGAAGAGTCCATAGTTCTTCTTACCAATCTTTTGTGGCCCCCCAAGAATTGGCGAGGACTCACCCCTTTTCAGCGTCTTCTGGCTGTGGAATTCGCCAGCATGTCCCTTACACAGACTGAAAACAATTCTTCACTCCTTCTTCCAGAGCGATCGTTCCTGATCCACAACTTCCACTGTCTTGTGCTCCCTGGCTCTGCAGGCTTTCCCCTGGATAACAAGGCAAAGGCCCGACTCAACACTTATCAATCTCTCCTGGACAACGTCAATGGAAAGGACCAGTCCCCGTTTGCTAAATAGACAGATCTTCTGAAGGCTCTAATTCCTCTCGTCAAGAAATCTTCGAAACTCATCGAAAAAATCAGTCACATTCCTGTTAGAATATAAATGTTATTTTAATGTGAAAATTGTCAAAATGGACTGTGTTTGTCAAGATAATTTGCAAACCGAATATTAGTATGTACGCATCAACATGATAATACTTGTTTTGACGGACGGACGGACGGACGGACCGACATAAAGTGTAATGTTGTGAAGATTTTTTCATGAATTTTGGACATTTTATCACGCGTGAACATTTACTGTGAAAATATTCATACTATGAAGTTGCTTAACATTGAATTATGTGCCATGGACGTTAATGGTAATACAGATGTACTTTAAACATGGACTTTTTATGTGTGTGCTATTGAATTGTGTTTCATGGACTTTGTGAATAATAAGTAAACAGTGTTTCATGGACTCATATGAATGATTATGTGCCAGTGTTCAATGGACTTTCATGACTGTAATTTTAATAGTGATTCCATGGACATTGATTACTGTTTTAGTAAAAAAATTATGTGTACTACAGTGTGAAATAACATTGAAAAGTGATAAGTGAAGAAACTGTGAATAACCTTACCTGAAAACTGGAGCACCAGTTGTGTTCGGTAAACGGCACTTTCAAGAACTGAAGAGAAGTTCAAAAGAAACTTAATTATTTACATAATTATTGCATTTTTATGTGACAATTTGTATGTTATAAATTTCATTGCATTTGTTGTCCAGTAACTGTTCATTTACAAACTTCAGGAGAAGTTTATCTTTTTAAGGTAGGGGAAATGTAAGGACCTGGAGTATTAACTACCTTGTTTATGATCTGTAATTTCATTAATGTAATCAAACTGTAATTTTTCAAAGTAAGATTCATTACACTCTTCCATCCATATACAAGATTATTGTTGAAGTGTTTTATTGTTATATGAACTGATAGTAATCATTTACATATGTTTTGTATAATAATTAACAACAGAACTTGAAATCTAAAACTTACTGTCTATGTCCGAACTGCATGGATGCTAGTCAAACCGTCATCTTGCACTGATTTTATCAGTTATTTTCGCATCTTCATGATTTATCATTGTATAATTATAATTATACAATTACGTGTTACTCTAAGACACTGTTCATTGTTGTTTAATGTTCATATGTGTTGTTATTTGTGGTAACTAAGCCATTCCTAAAAAGCACTTTTTGGTTGGGGCATTATTCGGATATATTGTTCCCGTAATATTTCTTCTCTGTCATAAATGCAAATTTGTTTAGGTCAGAGGGTAGCTTATTTGTTTATTGTTAGATGCAGTATCTTTTATTTATCTTTATATGCTTTTTAAATGATATTGTTAGTGAAAATAGGATGTTATTGTTGAATATTTGCCGCTAAATAACTGTTTTTAGGATTTGGGATTCCTAAATGAATTTGATTGGTTGATATATTCCTAAGTCATGTTCATTTGTTGGTGCGCAGAATCCTAAATCCTAAGTGCTTAGCGACAGGTATAAATAGAGTCGATAAACAAACATTATCTGTTATGATCTGGTCAGACCGTTTATAGACAGCTCTCATAAGATCAATTGATCACTTTATTCATAATTATTAGTAAACTTACAACTTTGTATGGCGTCAGTCACCATTCCCAAGATGGTAAGAGTTATTTAATCTGGCACAATGAACGTTTATTTCGGAACTCCAGAGAGCTTTAGGATGAAAGTTAATCGGCGCTATTAAAATCATAATACTGTTAAATGATGTTTTATTTATACGAGAACTGGTGAATTTGAAATAACTTCCAGTATTGATTAAACCACGATTTCTGAAACTTAACAACTGTGTTCTTCACATTATTAAAGGTTCCATCCTGACACGACCACGGAAGAAAATGAGCAGAAATAACACTACGCGTGCTTAAGGGTGGGGTACCTTACAATATTATTTGTTTCATGCATAATATTATAATTTTTGTCAGAAAGAATCGCCCATGTGTCTGTTTGTACCAAATATACTCGATGATGATTTTTTGAGTTGAGTGATTTCTTCCTTATAATAGAATTCATAATTTCATTTAAAAGCTTTTTTTATAATTTCATATTTAAGCTTTTTTTTTATTAATCGTTTTTTTACTTGTACGATGCTTTCATTTGAACAAAACAGGTAAATACAAACATGATCTGTGTAAAATATATATTTACAATACATAATATGTGTCGAGTTCTGAGAAAACTGGGCATAATGCTTGTGCGTAAATTGTCATCCCAGATTAGTCTGTGCAGTCCGCACAGGCTAACCAGGGACGACAATTACCGCTTTTATGGAATTTTTTGTTTAAATAAAGTCTCTTCTTAGCGAAAATCCAGTTTAGGCGGAAAGTGTCTTCCCGGGTAGGCCTGTGCGGACTGCACAGACTAATCTGGGACGACACTTTACGCACATGCATTATGCCAAGTTATCTCAGATCACGACTCATATTATAAACTACCTTGTATGGAAAACTTGAACATGTTTCTGTCCGATCTTTTTTTACCAGACCGGCCTGCTTGGCAGAGTGCTAGACCACTTATTCGAGGATCGCGGTTCGATCCCCGGTACGGCCACATTACTTGTGTAGAGGTTTGGTCATGAAAATATTCATTCGGCCATTCTTCCCCTACCTCTGAATCAAGTAGGGCAGTTGTCAGTTACTGACATAAGTATGTGCACTTAGAACTGATAAAACAGCTAACCCTGAAAAAGGGTGAGTTGGTGAACTAACCGCCTGGATTTGTCTGAAATGCTGTTGACAACTGCTAAAAAATCGACTACCGGGTAAACAGATTTGTTTTTAGCAAAGGGAAAGAAACCAGTGAAAACCTTACGATGTTTATGTTGAGTTTCTCCCCATTAAATGATGGATATTTGTACAAAAAATATATCGTTATAAAGATACGGTCCCTTGCAACGATTGCATTACTCATTAAGTAAAAGGTTATAAATCAGTTATTAATTGTGGATTTATGGGACTGCATTTATTGATTTAAGTAAGTTAGCTCATGCTTATAGAAATAAGTTATGAAATATTACAGTTTTACAATAGGACTTTTAGGAAGTTGTCCTCGGTTTTATATCAATCTTATGCAACATTTCAAAATCCATTTCCGACGCATCGAGACGTCAGTTTTGTTTTGACTGTTCCCAAAACTAATTTGAAATATAGAGATCCACTGTTTTGATAATGTATTTTCAATTATGTTTTACAGAAAACAACAAAAATAACAACAACAACAACAGTAAGGAGCCCGGTGTTAAATACAGCCACAACCGCGAAAGTACGGACTCCGACGAACAGTATTCTGGTTCCCGTCGTACTATAATATTTTAGTACTTCAGGCAACCGTGGAAAATGGCGGCGCACTACGTATGTATTAATTATCGAAAAATATTGAAGTTTGGAGTTAGTTAAAAACCTTCAAGCTTTTGTTAAGGTTTAGTTATAGGTATCGATCCGTCTATTGTTTTTTTTTGAATCACTTATGATTTATATTTTTTAAAAATTATATTATGTCATGTTTACCCAATTCGGACACATCGTCTTTCGGATAATGAATGTGTACACACTCGAACAAGAGAATATCTGTTCAATGTACGTAATGAATATGATGTATATGTTTTATGGTCAAATAAATAATTAATTGCAATAGCATTCCAACGTTGTCCTGGAATACTATTAAATGGGTTCATATTGTAGGCATTTAACTTGTACCTTTGTGATAGATTGGGAATATTTTCTAACTTGGTCAATTTGTCTGGTTGCAAATGTCAGATTTAGCAAGAAATCATGTCGCATGACTTTTCATGCTAGTTTAAATTGTTGATTGATATTAGGTTATCATTTTTATACATTCCGTTCACTGACTTTTGGTGTCAAGACAAATTGCTTGTTCGAACATAAACTTTGAACTTAAATCAAAGATCTAAACATATTGATATATCTTTGCTTAAATGTATATAAACTATCAAAAAAAAATCCAAATATTGAAAAAAGCGCCTTATCATGAGTTATTTTCTGGATGTGTATATTTTTAATGGTATTGATCAATGACATAATATGATTTGAGGGTTTTTTTACCACATAGCCTATAACATTAACATTGAAAATCGAAATTGAATTGTCAATTTTCTAGATTGTTTTTTAATTTCTTACTTGACAAGTGTTCAGTAAATGGTTTGATCTATATATGATCACTTTTGTATGTTGTAAAAGTTACATGAATATTTTTTTAAGTAGCTATAATGCTTAAAACCTGCCTTTGTGTTGCAGCTGTATCCCAAGAATGTCACTGTGGCTGTTTAACCTCAACTTCCAGAAGATGCAAATTAACAGAGTTAAGAATATGGTTGAAATGCCAGGGACATTTACATTAATGTTTATACTAATTTATTTGTCATAATTATTGGTTTTTTTAATAAGTCATGAAAGTGATAACCGGTAGTCAGGAATAACGAGTATTTAAATAATCTAAATAAGATTTTAAAGTACAAATATTAAAAAAATATATATATATATTATTATTTTATTGTCAAGGTTTGTGAGATTAACGTCAAATCATATTTATTAATTTAAATCATTTGATGTCTGTTAATTTTGGTGCAATTCCTGTATCTGAATGTTTATTTTCAAAAATATGAAATTTGAAATGTATTAATGTTAATTTCTGATTTCTATCTATCACATGTTGTCTTTCGTCATTACTTTTGCATTTCATGATACTGCATACTGTTTTATGATCTCTGCTACTCAAATGTGTTCATCTTTCTGTATTCATATTGTAATAAAGCTTATTTCATTGTTAAACAAGTGTTTTTACTCAAAGGATTACACAAACCTGTAGCATATAAGATATCCTATTGAATCTGATTCAAATTTGAATTAAATGCTAACTTTGCAATAACTGCATGCAATTTTGAAAGATTAAATTATCTGGACCATGTAATACATTGTACTTTGTTGGATATCTTTAAAATCTTATACAACTTTCGAAGAAGCACAAAGGATAAATACCATGTTAAATGATTACTTAATTTCATATAACAAAATTGCAATAAATAAAAACAGCTTGTATGATTGTTTATGAAATGGTTCCCTGGTTCAGAGTAGCAGTGACATAGTCTGCTAAGCAATCTGAAGCAACCAGTTTCAATCCCCGCGAATGATTCCAATCAAGAATTAGTACTGGTTTTTCCCAGAAAACGGACTTATGTACTGATTTGTCTCCATATGTATAAGGCTTTTATAATTTACCTTATATTTCCAAACCAAAGCTAAAATTTCAATTTGAAAACGTATTTATTCAGTAGTCATACAATCAAAACTAGTTAACAAACATGATTAAAAAAGATGTATATACATTTGTTTATGTAAAGTACTCTTAAAGCATAAATCTGTCGATCAATGCTTAAGTCAATATATGTTTCAAAAACATTATACAAAGCAAAAAAAAAAGACAAATCACACAGCGAACGGTATTTCATTTACCTTCATGCACGACAAATGTTCATGTAAATGGTGTGTATGTTAAGTTAAACACCAAGACATGATATAATTGGGTCTTGGAAAAGTCTGACAGCAATGAACACTCTTTCCAACTTTGATTTATTGTCCCAAACAAAAAAAGGGGAATAACCTGATCAAATATGTGAAAACAAATATTTTGTTAATTGCACGTTCCACATGAATTCTCTCGGCTTCAATGCTTTGTGTCAACTTAACTTCTGCGCTGGTCATTTGGTCATTCTTGCCTAAGAACGGGGTATATTAAGTTACACGGACTTCCTATCTAACAGATCTTAGATGTCAAATCCTTAATCTGCCATCTTCGCAATGTTATTTCTAAGTTGGAAATTTACAATTGGCTTCTTTTCGGGTGATCATGTAATGTCATGAACCTGTGCTCCATCCGGTTTTGAGTCTGATACTGTGTACAACTGGGCAGCATAATCGTGGTCATTCCTCTGTAGATAAAAATTATGTTTCATAATATTCATATTCACTGATATTTTACACATAAATACACAAAGGGGTATAGCTTTAGNAGCTATAATGCTTAAAACCTGCCTTTTTGTTGCAGCTGTATCCCAAGGATGTCACTGTGGCTGTTTAACCTCAACTTCCATGAGATGCAAATTAAGAATATGGTTGAAATGCCAGGGACATTTACATAAATGTTTATACTAATTTATTTGTCATAATTATTAGTTTTTTAATAAGTCATGAAAGTGATAACCGGTAGTCAGGAATAACGAGTATCTCAATAATCTAAATAAGATTTTAAAGTACAAATATTAAAAAAATATATATATATATATATATTATTTTATTGTCAAGGTTTGTGAGATTAACGTCAAATCATATTTATTAATTTAAATCATTTGATGTCTGTTAATTTTGGTGCAATTCCTGTATCTGAATGTTTATTTTCAAAAATATGAAATTTGAAATGTATTAATGTTAATTTCTGATTTCTATCTATCACATGTTGTCTTTCGTCATTACTTTTGCATTTCATGATACTGCATACTGTTTTATGATCTCTGCTACTCAAATGTGTTCATCTTTCTGTATTCATATTGTAATAAAGCTTATTTCATTGTTAAACAAGTGTTTTTACTCAAAGGATTACACAAACCTGTAGCATATAAGATATCCTATTGAATCTGATTCAAATTTGAATTAAATGCTAACTTTGCAATAACTGCATGCAATTTTGAAAGATTAAATTATCTGGACCATGTAATACATTGTACTTTGTAGGATATCTTTAATATCTTATACAACTTTCAAAAAAGCACAAATGATAAATACCAAGTTAAATGATAACTTAATTTCATATAACAAAATTGCAATAAATAAAAACAGCTTGTATGATTGTTTATGAAATGGTTCCCTGGTTCAGAGTAGCAGTGACATAGTCTGCTAAGCAATCTAGAGCAACCAGCTTCGATCCCCGCGAATGATTCCCATCAAGAATTAGTACTGGTTCTTCCCAGAAAACGGACTTAAGTACTGATTTGTCTCCATATGTATTAGGCTTTCCTAATTTACCTAATATTTCCAAACCAAAGCTTAAATTTCAATTTGAAAACGTATTTATTCAGTAGTCATACAATCAAAACTAGTTAACAAACATGATTAAAAAAGATGTGTATACATTTTTTAGGTAAAGTAATCTTAAAGCATAAATCTGTCGATCAATGCTTAAGTCAATATATGTATCAAAACCATTATACAAAGCATAAAAATTGACAAATCACACAGCGAACGGTATTTCATTCACCATCATGCACGACAAATGTTCATGTAAATGGTGTGTATGTTAAGAAGTTAAACACCAGGACATGATATAATTGGGTCTTGGAAGAGTCTGACAGCAATGAACACTCTGTCCAAATTTGATTAATTGTCCCAAACAAAGGAAGGGGAATAACCTGATCAAATATGTGAAAACAAATATTTTGTTAATTGCACATCCAAATGAATTCTCTCGACTGCAATGCTTTGTGTCAACTTAACTTATGCGCTGGTCATTTGGTCATTCTTGCCTAAGAACGGGGTATATTCAGTTGCACGGACTTCCTATCTAACAGATCTTATATGTCAAATCCTTAATCAGCCATCTTCGTAATGTTATTTCTCAGTTGGAAATTTACAATTGGCTTCTTTTCGAGTGATAATGTAATGTCATGAACCTGTGCTCCATCCGGTTTTGAGTCTGATACTGTGTAAAACTGGGCAGCATAATCGTGGTCATTCATCTGTAGATAAAAATTATGTTTCATAATATTCATATTGACTGATATTTTACACATAAATACACAAAGGGGTAAAGCTATAGCTAAAGGATATATAGAGCATGGTAGTGTGAAAATAGTTTGTCAAATACTCACATTAACAACTTAATGTCAAACTATATAGAGCCTGGAAATGGGAAAATATATTTAACACATGAAAATGTTTATAAAATACTCACATTAACAAATTAATGTCAAACTTAAATCCGGCTTTGCTTAAACATTGCGTTACCGCGTACCGATTATCATATTTTGAACTCTTTGCTCCGAAAATAAATTAATTATCCATTTTAAAGAACACATTGGCTGCCGCCATGAATAATATGTGCCTGACCCAACACAAAGTGTCAGGGGAAGGTAATCCAGACAAGACGAACAGTGGCTCACCGTGAATGATGACGTCGCATTCCAAAGCGGTCTCCATCGCAACCATGACGTCACAAGATACAGTTCCGCCAATCGGCAATACAGTGAAGCGCGAAGCATAGCATATCTTGTGTATATCCGCCATTTTTGTACTCGACTTTTCGAATTGTGATAATCTTACGATATTTGAAACCAATATGACATGATGTAAATGATTTATTTCAACTAGATTTGTATATATCTAACATAGTATTATACTTTATACTTTAAAACTTACAACATTTATCACATCAACTTGTACTACATATTCTTCATAATAATATAAGTATTCTTCTTGTAATGTTATTTGCTTCTTTTTTTGTGAAAACTACGATTTTTTTTAAAAGACAGATTCTTAGCTCCCGATTTGTGAGGGTTTGCTTGTAATGAGTTGACATTGTGTTGATAAAACAGTGTCACCGATGAAAGCGACCTATTCCCAAATTCAAGGTCATATTTGCAAAAAAATATCATCGATTTCAAAAAAAGATTACATAAATGTATCTAAAAAGCGAAAAATACTGAAGCTGCATGCAAACGTTTTGTAAGTGAATACGTATCGATGGCAAAAAAGAATATAACACGTTTGCAACCCTGTCCGTGCATACTTTGTTTTGACTTTTGACAGAGGAATCACGAAAATGTCGTTAAAATAACGGTCTGAAACAAATACGAGCCTATTAAGCCTAGAGGTCGGCTATTCAGATCGTTAATTCAAACATTGTGGGTTCAAATTAACTTTGATAGACGTTATATGGGTTTGTTTGAGCTTTAGTTTTAGCTGTAGAATTTACACTTTTCGACATACTGAAAAACGAAACTCTCTGAATATGTCTCTGTAAGAGACAATAAAGTCTTCAAAACAGAATCTTATAATACATGTTCTGTTCATTTGTCTGTATAATTAAGTTTGTAAGCGTTTAAATGTAAATGCGATAGATTGTAATTTTTGGTAAAATTCATAATGTATGTAATACCATTGTTTCCGGTATTGCTGTTATTTTTTTAAAGTCATTTTGAATTCTTCAAGGGTTTTTTAAACCAAGTATTCCCATTTAAATTTAACTAATATTAAGCATTACAACAAAATATTTGCAACAAAAAGAAGTATTAAGAATAAAGTCATAGCTTATTTCAGATAAAAATCTTCTAATTTGTTTAAAATGGGACGTAACTTATTGGAAGCCGGTTATCAGAATAATGTCTTATTATCCCCCTTCTAACATTTTCCCATTATTTTCATGTTGACCAGGCTTTAACAGAGGGGCATAGCACTTATCAAAACCGTGTCTTAACAAACTATGTTACACTGATCGAATCCAATATTCTTTTTCAAATTTACTATTTCAATTAGTTATATGAGATTGCCCTTTTTATGTCCAAACCATATATACAAAAATCAAGTTATCTACAAAAGGCATAAATCTGCATTAATTAAGAGCAAGAAGTGTGTCACAAACACTGATGCGCCTTCTTCATATAAAATAAATAAATAGCACTTGCTTACACTTATCAATATTATTTACATACTTTATATTTGAAACTGGAAACCAATTCTCAAAAGTGACGTAATTTGATGAAGTATACAGGCCTGATGTATGTAAATTATTGTGTAAATCAAATGTAGGAAACCATTAAAAATTAGATTGCCATGTAACTTATATTTTCCTATATTCTCGATGAATTCTTCTGTGGGTTTTTAAACAAGTATTCCCGTTAAAATTAAACTAATATTAAGAATAACAACAAAATAATATATGACAAAAAGAAGTATAAAGCCATATGTAATTTCAAAGTAAAATCTTGTATAAGTATTTTGTTTTAAAAATCCCCCTTCTAACATTTTCCCATTATTTTCATGATGGCCAGGCTTTAACAGAGGGGCATAGCACTCATCAAAACCGTGTCTTATTTCGTATGGGTAAATAGAGAATAATAGGTTGGTGACGAGGCTGGAGAATGGTTATCTGGCAAGGCGGAGTAATTTAACGGGTGAGCCAAAGGCGAACCCGATAAGATCCTCCGACGAGCCAGATAACCATTCTCCATCCACGTCACCAACCTATTATTCTATTTATCATGTCACATTTACAACATTTTGAATTATACCTTAACATATTTTATCAAAGACAAATGATTTATTGACATTACAAAATAATTATTCTGGTCGTGCCTCCTACATGTACGCAACATTCCTACCGACCGAATAACTACCGATTGTGTCACGTAAAAATTAGTTCCAAATTAAACCGTTCCTTTTAATACTTTCCTATTGAAAATATGAGAAAAAAATAAAAACGAATCGAGAATGTGATATTTTTATTGTTAGAACTTGAAAAACATATGCAACAGCAAAACAAAAACTAAATTTTATTTGAAAATGTAATTGAACAAAATGGTGTGCACATTCAGTGCAAGTCAACGGATATAAATTAAATTGAGCCACAAATAAAAAAAATCGGAAAATAGTATAATTACACGAAGCACATTATTTGGATAATAAAAATGTCGATCGAGCTGAAACTGTGCTGTAGAATAGATTAATGCCATTATTTAAGCTTTGACAGGAGTCATAAAACAAAACTAGTATAATAATGACACGCTTACCTCAATGACAACTTTAATCCAATGCTAATAACAATTAAGTAACAACGATATACACTCCCAGTGTCTGTTTTTAAGGTGTTTAAGCTTTGACAGGAGTCATAAAACAAAACTAATATAATATTAACACGCTTACCTCAATGACAACTTTAATCCAATGCTAATAACAATAAAGTTACAACGATATACACTTCCAGTGTCTGTTTTTAAGGTGTTATGCATGACAAACACACAATCCGAAGTACGGTTTGGATTTCGTTCGATGCTTTAAACCACCAGGTCCATCTATTGTTGTCCCAAAATGTTTCGTCACCGAAATGACGTCACACCAGATACGTCATAAATTGCGTTATCAAGTGATGAAAATAAAATACGAAAAGCTGGTTCAGTTATATATTTTAAGAAGAAACAAAATAGGATGATATGTAATATAAACGATAACTATTGTGATGCGTCTAAATAAATTTCAAAGGTAACAGTACTTTACATGTATTTGTTTTTTTATTAATAGAAAAAAGTAGTCCGTCACCGGAGAGCGACTGGCGGATATTCGACGTCACGTGGTCGACTAGCCTAATAACTTTTGGGTCATAAGTTACCTGGTTATCAGAATGCTTTAAAAGCATGTGACAGGATAATGTTCAATACAGATCAATCCATTAAGACGTCATCAGGCCGTCTCATTTGCATATTGTGCAGTACTGGAAATCGCTTAATGTTGGCGGGTATTCCTTTTTATTTGAACAATATTTTTCAAAAAAAAGGCAATATAAATAAAATATATGGTTGGTGACTTTTGATATCATGTGACATCTGACTCGACCGATATGGCATTGAAAAAAAGCACGACCAGCATCGCCCTTTCTACGCTATGTAAGACTCGACAAATATCACATGTTATCATAAATCGCAAACCATATATTCTCTATCTATATATTTCATATGAGGACGTTTTTGTATATGAACTTTACATTCTGAAGACAATCATAATACTTCAAACTTCATATGTGTTTTTAAGTTTCTTTTTCATTTAAAACTATATTTTGTAACGACCATTGAAAGTTTATACACATTTTATGGTGGTATCCAACCTTCACGGTTTATTTTGCTTAATACATCGTTGTAATTTGTATATGCTTTAATTTACTCATAGAGTCGTCAATGACACGTTGCTCATCGTCGATTTCGCATACTTTATTAATCATAAAAGCAGTGAACATTTGAGCAGCGTCAACGTATGATCTGCCATTACCCGTTTCATAACAAAAAATCAACGACAAACAAGAATTGAGGTGAAACTATATACGGGATGCTATTATTGAGGCTCGTAAAGTCGTCTTTGAGACCCGCATTTGCGGATATTACGACGCAATGGTTGCTCACGAGGGCCGCCATGTTGCATACAGCCACTGAAATGATCTGGAAACATTTCTGATTAATCCCAACCAGCAGTAATCATTTTTGAATCGAATCTCATCAACGCTATGTTATTTTACGCTTCAACCGACGAGTATAAACAACTAGTAAATGTTATTTTCATGTAAATTCTATTTTTGAAACAACCGATGGCATTAAAAATAAGAATTTAGACGAAAATTATAGGAAATCTCAAGTGAAGTAAAATGGCCGACTGTGGTGTAATTGCTAGGGCAATATCCGTCAGAGAAGTTCGTTTGTAATTAGAACACTCAAACTCAATTGATAGCCATTTACATCCACTTTCGTGGCGTGTAATTGCCCCAAACGAAATTAAATCGCACCTTCTACGAGGCTTTTATTGTAAGGACAGGAGGCTACAAAATATATATTCACCGTTTGAAAGACATAAAAGCCATCAATGGATGTGTCGTCGTTATTTGAGACCAGCATTGATAATTGACTAAATGCAGTATAGGAAAGGGTGGTAACGGGCTAACTGCAGTATTTGAAGTAATTATTATCCAATTTACGCGGTAGGTATCCGAATTTGAATTATCCGCGTGGAAATGGCCTATTGATTCCGAAAATTCGCGAAATATTGTAACTGTCATCGAGCTGCAATAAAAACTTAATCCCTCGATGCTTTAAAAGTGACGCAACTCTGTACCTGAAAATGGAGCGTCTACATCTCGTATTCAGGCAAATCGTTCTTAACCCTTTGCATGCTGGGAAATTTGTCGTCTGCTAAAATGTCGTCTGCTGATTTTCTTAAATCAGCATTTTCTTCATTTTTTTTCAAAGAATACTATCAGAATAGCAAACAGTTTGGATCCTGATGAGACGCCACGTTCTGTGGCGTCTCATCTGGATCCAAACTGTTTGCAAAGACCTTCAAAATCCGGTTCCAGCACTCAAAGGGTTAATGCATTTGAGCATCGCTCTGTGAAAACAGGGCTTAATTCATGTGCGTAAAATTTCGTCGCAGATAAGCCTGCGCCGCCCTCACAGGCTAAATCAGGGACGACATGTTTCGCTCCATCGGGATTTTCGATAAGAAAAGACTTCCGCTAAACGGGAAATATCATAAAAACGGAAAGTGTCTTCTCAAATTGGCATGTGCGATTCAGCACATGCATAAAGCCCGTTTCTCCCAGAGCGAGGCTCATATGTAGTATGTTTGTCTGTATGAAGGATCTGTCATATCAATTGTTTTCTAAATAAGCAGATTCACGGGGCACTATAAACTGAAAACAGACGGAAACATGTAAAAGTCGAAGATTCAATTCAATACGCAATAAATAAACAAATGAGTATTTGTTATTATTATTGTGTTGTAACCTAAACAAGCTGTCGAGTCCATGTATTCGTTTATGTTGAGCTCCCGTATATATATACTGATGAAACCTTCGCTCGAAGATTGAACTGCTTGCGAGCATAGCTCTTGTCAAATCCCTGTCGCCATGACAAACAAGTGATGATGGACGATTCGAACAATATGTTAGTATATACAGGTTTCATTATTAATATTCTATCGTCTTTATACCATACTGAAAATGACATTCTTTATACGGAACAAAGCTGATTTTCATTAAATAAGAAAAATATACAAAGTGACTATCATACAAAATCTGAAAAAAAAGTTTACGCGTGTGTGCAGGGATTACCTCTATTGAGTTCGGTACAGACGAAAACAGTTAGGCGATTGAAAACGAGTTTATCGTGGTTCAAATGCAATGTCTGGATTTAAATTGTCCTTCCAGTAAAAAATAGATTGATAAATAAGTTGATTGATTTATATTTATGGCACTTTCATATGTTTCAAGATAGTAAGCAGATGTTTAAGCACATGTTCAAAAATGAACCTTTTAATTAGCGCATATTCTCAGGCAACCAGGAATTTTAAACGCCGAGATTGTTAAACAAATGTAATAAAGAAATATTATTGACAGTCATATATTAAAGAATGTTCTTCTTGTCATATTTAAATACCACAGCGTGATTCTCTGCTATGTAACTGAAAGACATATTACGATACAGAACGCTCGTCACCCCAGGCACCCAGTCCAAACGTGCGCACGGCAGTAGTGATCGTGATTAATTGGTGTGGTGCTAGTTTTCGTTTACTATTTTACTTTAAAGATCAAACTCCTTTGACGCCAGTATATAAAAGAACGTTAACGCATGCAAATGAAGACACGTTATTACGGTCGTTTTATTGTATAGTCCGAAATAAGACGTCTTCATCTTTCTACGGCTTTACAAAACGTTTTTGTTTTTAGTTCTTTATTTGTGATTAAACAACGATTGTATATTCTGATATGCATCAATTCCCCCGTGGTGCCCAGCAGAACGAACGGCCCTGTGTTTATCTTCATATAAACAATTATGAACCAGTAGTTCGATTCTTACAAATAACAAGACTTAACAGCGCATTCTGCAATCATAATATGCTTATTTGTTTCAGTTTCCCAAATCTATTATCACATTGATAATCGAACATTTAACAATTTAATATTAACGCATGTACTGTTAGAATACTTTTGGTGAATGGATTACTGTGTGCGTATGAAATAATTGACCCGAGTTATATGAGCAGAAATTTGAGATATTCAGACTCTTAGCTTTCAAACTTATAGAGAATGTATCAATTTTACGTAAACTTTAGACAAATGGTATTCTCCATTATTTAAGGAGCACAACAATGCAAAGTTGTTTACATGGATATGATTGCCACTGGGATGATGGTGGTCGAAAATACTGATGCCGCAATAAATATTTTATTAAATAAATAAACAACACATGTACAGGGAACCATGGCAAGGGGATACGTCTGTCACAACACGAGGTAAGAATAAGTGGACTTTTCTTTCAGTTAGGTTTGGTAAAGCGTAAAATACGTTTGCTTCAGTTGACATAACCAACCAATAATGTTACCGTAATGTATATAAATGTCTTCTTATTAGTACATTATCAGCTTGACAATGCGGAATTCTTCACTGTTTAGAATTTGATGCATTTAAACAACAGAATTCGAAAACCCAACTAAAAAAAGCCTATATTATTTTTTAAGACGAAAACATATCGTACAAATCCACTTAATTGTAATAATGTCCTTGCATTTTACCGTAGACTGAGTAAACCTACTCAAATATATGTGTACGCATATCATGTACACGTGAACATACTGTCAGGTATCATCAATGATTCTTCCCATCATTGTCGTCTAATACACTATTCGGTCCTATCACACACGCAGTTTTGTGTTCTACCACACTAGCCGTAGAAGACGGCGCGTTATGTTGGGCTGGCATTGTCTTAGAGAAGTCAAGAGCTCTATGTTGCGACATCTGATAAAACATGGCCCTGTCATTCGAGAGAATTTCGTTCTTAACTACGTGTTCGTTCGAGTCAAGTTTGTACATCCGGTTCGGCGTTATATCACACTCAAATGTATCGTTTTTACTCGAGTTATTCGATAAACATTTCGGACCAATAAGCTCGCGTCTAACGTTCGGTACATAAATCGGATAGTTTCGTAATTTTTCGTTGTCCAGCAACGCCTCTTCCGTTACGTCGATGTCGGAACTGTCGTCTGACGAATCAATGTCGACGTAATTGTCTCCCTTTGCATCGGAAGCTTGACAAGAGTTACCGGTCGTGTCCGGACTCGGTGACAGCGCGTGACTCGTGAAATCACCGCAGTCGAACAGCGTCCCGTCTTCGCCTAGTTTCAAGCGTTCGTGGATACGTTTATGGCGTTCCAAGTTGCTTTTATGACTGGTCGCATAGTCGCAACTCGGACAAATGTAATCTTTCTGCCCGCTGTGGACGGACAGGTGTCTCTTAAGCAACGCTTTCCGACAGAACCGGCGTCCGCAGTAAGGGCACGAGTAACCATTATGGTGGAATATCATGATGTGTTCCCGAAGGGACGCCTTGGTACTGAAGCTGACCCCGCAACACTCGAGGAGCTTGTCGCACGTCTGATGCATGGTAGATATATGACGCTTCAGATTGTTGCGGCGGTCCGTGACGTAGCGACAGTGCGGGCACGGAAAGAGCTTCCCGCGGAACGTGTTGCAGACGAGCATCGCCAGCTCCAAGTAGTTCCGGTTGATGGGGGTTTTCATTTTAGAGTTTTCTGGCATACTAGCCGCATGCTGCGCGCGATTAATAGACTGCAGGAAGTTAAGCTGTTGAAGTTCGTGCGATGAAGACCCGAGCGCAAATGGTGGGAAGGGCATACCCGGGTACGGAAGTACGGGTGTCGGAAGCGGTCCGCTGGAGGGCAAGCTGGTTCCCGGCGGAAAGGGAAACACCGGAAGTGAGTGAAATCCCCCAGTTGATGATGAAGTGGATGCGTTCAGGTGGAAACCAGCAGGCGGTGGGCGCACGAGGAAATTCGGAGTGTGTGCCGGCTGGGGGTGTCGAATGGGACGTGGTGCCGGAAGTGATTTGGTGAACTCCATCGGAAGTCGTTGCATGTGCAAGTCGTGCAGCCCGGCAACGCTGGAAAAAAAGAAACCGATGATAACTTTAATTCGACATGCACCTTTAAATACCTTGATTGTACTAACATCGATGTATACATTTTAACATTGTCTAGCGTAACGTATTTTTACAATACTCAGTTACAAAACATTGTGTTCTATGTTTTCAACATATGGTAATATATTCCAATAGGAACACGTGTTCGTGTATTTAGTATGCTACGTGTATTAATATTCAAACTATCAATCAGGTGTTACAATACTTTTGCAAATGCTTCGTGATAACGTATTGCACAACACCATCAAAATTAGCTATCGTGAACTAATTGAGCCGAGTTCAGGGAAATATGGGTTTCATGCATGTGCGTAAAGTGTCATCCCTGATAGCCTGTGCACTCTGCACATGCTTTTTAAGGACGACACTTTCCGGTTGTGTGGTATTTTTCGTTTAAAGGAAGTCTCTTTTAACCGAAAATCCCGTTTAAGCGGGAAAGTGTCGTCCCTGATAATCCAGTGCGGACTGTACAAGCTAATCTGGGATGACTACTTACGCACATACGTTAAGCCCAGTTTTCCCAGAACGTGGCTCAATACAACAATTCAACGTAAACGCTCAAAAATTTAACAATATTATACGTTATAACATATTACAAATGATTCTTTGAGTTTTTGTCATAACAGTTAATTTGAAACGTCGCAAAAATAAGAATAATATATTATATGTGAGAAAAGAGTTGTGCTTATTTTGAAGAACTAAATAATGCATGTACATTAATTTAAAAAGGGGTTGTATGAAAATCTCATAAAAATTGTCAATGTAATAATCTAAGACAGAGAACTGGTATATGATAGTATATGTGTTGCATGGGTATGCGTCGAAACGGACATGCAGATGGAAAATCATAGCAAATAAAATTGCAGCATAACAAGGTCATAAAATGGATGCAGAATAATTATCGATATATTACTAGGATAAGAGGTAACATGATAATTTATATTTACAGGTTGAACAGAATTAAAATTATTAAGTTTAGTTATAGTTTTAATAATGAGCTTGCAATACAGTCTTCCTTAATAAGTTTACAATACACATCTTTAATTTAAATAAAAATGTGTATATGTTTTTGAAGATGTCGGCGGAAGATGCATACGTCATCAAAGCAGACTATAAACCCGACCTTTATATGTTGTTTTTTTTTAACTTAAAAAGTTTAAAATCTAGTGTACATTATGATTTTAAAACATTGTTTACATTTTCATTTAGAATTTTTTGTACAAAGAGAACACTATTCAATAAAGCAAACGCGAATTTTTTTATTAAATTTGTGGTTGACATGCTGATGGTAAAATATTGATATGCATTAATATAATGCAGAAAATGGTATTGTGTTTGTTTATGAACTCGACACTAAATTAATATATTGTGGAAGTTATGTTTTCGCAGAAGAAATGTGGAATTAAATGTCAAACTGACTGATATGTCGGTTAAAGCACACTATTATAACAAAAGTTATGTTGAACAGTATACATTGTACAATTTGCTTAATAATAAGAAGTAATTTAAAGTTGTTAAAGATCGCCAATCAGGCAAAAAAGTCCATCCAATTATAATTCAAATATAATATGTGTTTTAACAGTTTTGTTGCGTGTGATACCGATATTTGTTTATCGTTTGTTTATCAACATGTGTACAGAGATATTGGTTTGATATTGATACGTATATGACGCGCGTTCTGGGAAGTGTCATCCCCGATTGGGGACGACATTTTCAGCTTTAATGAAATTTTCATTTAAAAGGATGCCTCTTCTAAACGAAACTCCAGTATACGCGGAAAGTGTCGTCCCTGATTAGCCTGTGCGAACTTCACAGGCTAATCCAGGATGAAGTTTTACGCTGAGACATTAAGCCCGGTTTTCCCAGAGCGCGGCTCATGTGTATATCAACAAGACAAACTGCGGGGTGAATAATGTGTTGGCAAAATAATGTGTCATCCAGTCTGAAACCATATATATTAGCCGACACAAGCAATTAAACCTATACGGTGTTATTTACAGCCATTTCGAGCTCATTTTCGAGCCCAATGGGCTACCCGCTGCGAGCCCATGGGCACCTTGATTTAGGAATAGCGTGTCAAGAGCCCAATATTGTTTACATCGGGCGCTTCACAGCTTTGCATCCTTGGGTAGCATAAACACGGCGGAATGGGCGCTGTTATTTGAGATGTTGTTTTTATTTCGTGGCAACTAATGTTTTGAATAAATTTGTCATTCATTATTCCCGTGTTATTCAATGTGTCGTTTCGACGCGCCGGCTCGCGGCGGGTATCCCGTCGTACAGTCCGCTGTCATTAACCCTCGATATGAAACTTAAATATTATTAAAATATTTGTTCTAAATTTTTAGGGATGCCTCTCCTTGTTGATGCTGGAATGCAAGTGACGTGACGGGGTGTTTTTTAAATTTATGTGCTCACGCATTTTGTATTTTTCAAACAAAATGTTGTAACATGTTGTTACCTATAAAATTATAATATTTTGAATTATATAAAAATGACTTCTCCAGGACTTGAACACAGGACCTTTGGTTACACATTCTAAGACTTGGCAATTCAGTATTTGGAATCTAATGTAATGAAAGTCTATGTAAGCAATAACATTCCAAAGTATAGATAAAAAAACGTTACAAATTCTTTATCAGTTTCTGTATTCTGACTGATGATTATCCATAAATGACACGATATTTAAGTTTTACTTTCTTTGTTTATTATTCCTCTTGTTTAAATACATTATTTGTTTATCAATGACAATTTCTTGAACATTTTCGCTTAAACAATCGGCAAACAAGTCCTTTTAATATCGATACATCTGCTTTCACCATCATGAATGAATGTGCTCGCTTTAAAATCTCATACTATTCATGTTATATTTACAATTTTAAGTGATTTAAGTTTGTAAACGCTTTCTTCGTATTTGTGTCGTGTTCTGAGAAAACTGGGCATAATGCATGTGCGTAAAGTGCCATCCCAGATTAGCCTGTGCAGTCCGCACAGGTTAATCAGGGACGACACTTTCCGCTTAAGCTGGATTTTCGCTAAGAAGAGACATCATTTAAACGAAAAAGTCCATTAACGCGGAAATTGTCGTCCCTGATTAGCCTGTGCGGATCGCACAGCCTAATCTGGGATGACAATTTACGCACAAGCATTATGCCCAGTTTTCTCAGAACACGGCACATTTATTTGAAATATTGTATATGCATACGACGAAAGAATGCCACTTATGACGTTCAACAATGCGTTAATATGTGCATTTCAAGAATATGGGCATTTTCGTTCGTTTCATTTAAGCGTTTAACAATATTTCTCCGAAATAAAAATGCGCTTCTCTCTGGGAAAACCGGGCTTATTGCAAGTGCGTATAGTGTCGTGCCAGATAAATCTGCGTAGTCCGCGCAGGTTAATTTAGGGACGACGCTTTCCGCCTAAACTCTTTTTCTTTCGCTAATAATGTTCGCTAAAGGAGTCTTCTTTTAAACGAAAAAAATACCATTAAACCGGAAAGAGTCGTCCCTAATTGCATGTGTTGACGATACTTAACGCAAATGCATTAAGCACCGTTTTTAAAGAGCGAGGCTCAAATTGTCTCGAAAAATTGTAGTTGTTATAGAAACATTTAATAAAGACACGACTCTAAAAATACTACAATCTACATGAGTTTACGTCTTCATATATGAAAACACTATTCACATTGAATGATTTATTTTATTTAATCGCCATTTTTATTAACTACGACAAATACAATATATTATAAAAATAATCCCAAACATAACATCTTATACGTTAAAAACTGATACTTAATATTAACACAATCAAATTATAATAATTAATGTTTAGCAATTGTGAGGCGATTTCAGTGAAACTATTCCCCAAATCAGAGGTGTGGCATGAAACTGAATCGGAAACATAACAACACAAATTCTGAAACGGTTGTCAAGAAACCCGGGTAGACATTGCGTTGGAATTTCGAAAACAGTGCACATTTGTAATGGTTGAGTGGTGGGTATACAGAACAATACAAATGCAGTTAATAATTTTTGTGATTGTGTATAATGGGTAGATGATACAAAAATAATAAAATAATTGTCGTTGACATTGGCTTAAAAGCTTGAATAGTTGTAATATGTTCACATTCCTTATACAGTGCAGAACTGAACATCTTAGCGACGGGGTCATTGTGTATATACCGGTATTTCAGCATAATAACATTTGTTATCCGAGGGATCTAAGGCCGTTAAGGAACATATGTTATAATACAGAGACAATATATTATCAAAGGTATTTGAACATCTATATGATACTACAAAAGGAATCCTTATTTAGAAAGCATTTTTCACCTGCCAAAGAAATATCATCGAATTATTCAATAGGGTTCCGTTCACTTATGGTTACAATTTCTGATGATTAAAAATGTGTAGAATAATTATGCACGATTTAGAAGGCTTACGAAGGTCATGGGTTTGTTCATTAAAGTACAAGTACTGGTTCGAGTCCAATGAAACGGACTCGAGAGCGTTTCAAATAAGCCTCAGGCTTTCGATGCAATCGAGCTCATATAAATAGGTTTAAAGAAACAAATATGCTTTACTGCATAATGTATTTGCACGAACGCTTCGCCTTATCGTTCCATTATATTACAATCTGTTCCGCGTTCAGTAATCCAATTAGTATAATTCCTAATCTATTCTGATTAGCTGTCACTCAAAATGTAACATTTTGTATTTGTGAAAGTCGCGCGAACTCGAAACAAGAACTGAATGCTATATTAATTAATTCAGCCGATTATGGAAATTAAGCCCAGACGATGTAAGTACGGCAGCAATGATATGGCATCACTTTTGTTTTAATTTTATTACAGCTATTAATGTTCATCCCTCATGTAAGACTCACATAAATTACTTAACGGATTCCATTTCTTGTTCTTATGGGTGGCGTTTTGGTTAAACAATCACTAAAACTAGAAAATAAACTGTATTAAATATTTAAATATACATGTATATATTTATTAAGCAGACCGCACAGGCTACTCAGTGACAACACTTTCCGCTGTAATGGTATCTTTCGTTAAAGGAAGTCTCTTCCTAGCAAAAATCCAGTTCAGGCGGAAAATGTCGTCCCTGATTAGCCAGTGCGTATTGCACAGGCTAATATGGGACGTCTCAGCAGCAACGTCCACATCGGAACTTCATACTTTTGAAGAGTTGTGGCAAACTTTGCAAAGCAATTAATCTTGACACAGATGTTTTGGACGTGAGCAAAATGCGCTACCGTGTGTAGAAAAGATTAGCCCATCGTTCATTAAGCAAACACGGTGTGGCATTATATTTTATCGATTAGGTGGACGCTTATTAAATAATCACTGGGCTTAGCTAAGGGGAAAACATAGGAGAAAATGTTATTGTTTTTAACTTTATTACACATTTTGCCAGTAAATCCTAAACGCAAATACCTTGTTGACGTTCATTCGTATAATGGTTTCTTCCTTGACGCGATGTTCGTTTTTGTGCCACGGGATTATACATATGAGCGCGCATTGTGCAAATGCGGCTTAATGCATGTGCTTTAAGTGTCGTGACAAATTAACCTGTGCTAAGCAGGGACGACACTTTCCGCCTAGACTGGAATTGTGTTAAGAACAGACTTGTTTCAACGGAATATTCCACAAAAGCGGAAAATATCGTCCCTGATTAGCCTGTGCGGACGGTACCGGCTAATCTGGGACGACACTTAACGCAGATGAAGTAAGGCCCGTTTTCCCAGAGCGCGGCTCATATTGCGGTTATTTTCGGCAGCGGTGGCGGCATCTGACCATACAATTACTTGCAAAGCTTGTGAGCATTCCGTATACAACTATTCGTAAGTGTCAGTATACGAATGAAGGCATATTGCGTCTTTTGTATAATCGCTCTTGTATTTATTACACGTCAGAGGACACGTCCAATTGGTTCTTGTTTAATATAAGTGTCTCGTTCTTGGAAAAATGGGCTAAATGCATGTGGCCACACAGGCTTATCAGGGACGACACTTCCCGCTTTAAAGGAATTTTTCGTTTGAATGAGTCTCTTCTACACGAAAATGCAGTCTTGGCAGAAAGTGTCGCCCTTGATTAGCCTGTCCGTACTACTCAGGCTGTTCTCGGATGACAATTTACGCACATGCATTAAGCCCAGTTTCCACATGACAAGGCTCATAGCATATCTGTCATATTTTCCATACGGATCCTGATTTGCAGGAACTATCAGTAAAGACAGAAGTTCAAAAATATGTTAAGGTAAGTTCCTTGATCCAACCATTATCAACTAAAGCATCAAGGTCACATGGAATCGTAATGTTTGTCTTCCACACATTCATTGTATAATATTTAAAGTTATACGTGTTCACATTTTAAATAATGAAGCTGTTACAAAAAAAACTAGAGTTAAATATATTATTTAATATGTGAACAGAAACAATAATAACACAAAACGCCCATCGTTAACGTATATGAAAAGATTTTTTTAGACAGAAGCTGTTAGTCATAGTATTGTTATTATTACGTGACTTCGTTTTACGTTACTGTCACAGCAACATCACGGCCGGTAATCAAGGGCGCCACCTCTTTTTGCGATGCATTAATATATGAGCCAATGATACTTCCGAGGTGGCGCTAAAGACCGGATGTTTTGAATATTCACGGATAATTCTTCAGTGTGAGTAGGGTTTTTTTCAACATATTTCGAATGATTTCAAAAATCGAACAATGTAGTGCGATTCAGCGAAGATTAATTCGCCCACAAATGTACAGAAACATACAATCACAACCCATTTGAAAACGTGAGGACCTTTATAAGTTGTGGCATGGTGGAGTTTTGGAAAGCAAATCGATGTCTTTTGCATGTGTGACGANAAAATCAAAGAAAATGCTAATTTTAGAAATTTAGCAGACAACATTTTAGCAGACGACAAATTTCCCAGCATGCAAAGGGTTAAGCCCAGTTTCCACATAACTAGGCTCATAGCATATTTGTCATATTTGCCATACGGATCCTGATTTGCAGGAACTATTTTTAAAGACAGAAGTTCAAAAATATGTCAAGGTAAGTTCCTTGATCCAACCATTATCAACTAAAGCATCAAGGTCACATGGAATCGTAAAGTTTGTCTTCCACACATTCATTGTATAATATTTAAAGTTATACGTGTTCACATTTTAAATAATGAAGCTGTTACAAAAAAAACTAGAGTTAAATATATTATTTAATATGTGAACAGAAACAATAATAACACAAAACGCCCATCGTTAACGTGTATGAAAAGATAACATTGTTTTTTTAGACAAAAGCTGTTAGTCATTGTATTGTTATTATTACGTGACTTCGTTTTACGTGACTGTCACAGCAACATCACGGCCGGTAATCACGGGCGCCACCTCTTTTTTGCGATGCATTAATATATGAGCCAATGATACTTCCGAGGTGGCGCTAAAGACCGGATGTTTTAAATATTCACGGATAATTCTTCAGTGTGAGTAGGTTTTTTTCTTCAACATATTTCGAATGATTTCAAAAATCGGACAATGTAGTGCGATTCAGCGAAGATTAATTCGTCCACAAATGTACAGAAACATACAATCACAACCCATTTGAAAACGTGAGGACCTTTATAAGTTGTGGCATGGTGGAGTTTTGGAAAGCAAATCGATGTCTTTTGCCTGTGTGACGAGCAAATTTCCATCCGATTAATTCGTGATCGACATGAAACGTTTTCGTTCAACATATACTAGTTGCTGCATTCACAAACAAATTGGCTTCCTTCAGTTTAATAGAAATTTTTATATTTTTCAAAAAGAAAATGCTCCAACATTTGATAGATTTTTCTTTTTGTTTTATTTTTCAACGTAAATACGTTAACCCAAAACTGTAAAGAACATAAACGCATTCTTAAAAAAAAACGCAAAATGTTATTCTGTAAATATATAAGTAACCAACTCAATTAAGAAGTCAGCGATCTGAATAAAACATATTGTACGATATAAACCCAAAATATGTAAAACTCAATAAAGCCAATAAATACATTCTCAACAAAATATTACTTCTACAACAAATGTGTTTATACAGTAAGATAATTCACGAAATAATTAAAAGATGTTACTTCTGCTTGAAACGATGTGGTTTGTTCCCTAATCAAAATGCCTAATTCGCGAAAAGGCAAAGGTCAACGAATCTTAATTAGGCTAAAATATGTCGTTTGTTTTCACTAACATCTCCACAAAATTAGAATAGCTTGGTCTTTAATCGTTAACCTTTTTTTATTATAATCAAAATACTTTCCAGTTTTATAGTACACATGAATATGCAATGACAGAAATCTTATAAATCTCTTCGCAACACATGTTTCTTCATAATTATGTAGACCTTACTTTTATCGATTATATGTCATTATGATCGAATTGAGAAAAAAGATCGAAGTGTAGGGTCGGAACCGAAAATTTAAAAAGCTGAACATGTGCATTGGCGCCACCTCCTGTCATTATCGCCATCTCCTTGGCATTGGCTCCATCTCTTTTGGAAGAATGCAAAATTATATATTAGATCGACAAGAAGCCAATGTTTTGAGCATGCAACAACTTGTACATGTTCAAAGCAATGGTTTAATGTCGTAAGCGATTTAATTGGGTGAAAATTTGCTCGTCACACTGGAAAAAAATACATCGATTTTCTTTAAAAACTTCACCATGCCTCAATTTATAAAGGTCGTCACGTTTCCAAATTGGTTGTTATTATCTGTTTATGTACATTTGTGGATGCATAAATGTTCGCTGAATCGCACTACATTGCCCGATTTCTAAAATAATAAGAAATGTTTTGAAAAAGCATATAAAACCTACTCACCCTGTTGAATTATCCGTTAAATTTAAAAACATCCGGTCCTTAGCGCCACCTCGGAAGTTGCATTGGCTCATTAATTTATGCATCGCAAAAAAAGAGTTGGCGCTCGTGATTACCGGCCGTGAACATTTGTGCACCATTCACAAAAAAACGTTGACTTTGTATGTGGCGTTATTTTTAAATCAGAGAAGACACAGCAATTACTTGTAATGAAATCAATTCGCGCTCTGGGAAAACGGGGCTTAATGCATGTACATAAAGTGTCTTCCCATACGACTGTGCAGTCAGCACAGGCTAATCAGGGAAACACTTTGCACGTATACTTAATTTATGTTTAGGCCTACTAGAGATTTAGTTAAGCGATAAATTTAATGAAAGCTCATAGTGTCGTCCCTGATTAGAATGTGCGGTCTGCATGAGATTTGAATTGGACCCAAGCATGGCTCGCATGTAATTCCTGCCGTTACGATCTTCCTTGTGGATGTAATAGACTTTAATATACATGCATTTAACCCACCCTTCCTGTTTCAGACAATAATACATCCGACTGCATGTACTCTGTGACTTCTTAAAATAAAAATCATTAAACATTAAATTTCGAAAAAAAACACGTATTAATCAATTCGAATGGTATGAATTAAAATGCTTGACAAGATGCATGGAGAAAGATCCTGTGCACTCCGAACACACTATGTTGTAAAGTCCCTGATTTTGATTTATATTGTCTTTTATATAGCCTTTTATAAAATATGTAACGGACATTTATATAATTATTCAAACAGATAATAGTTCGGCAAATATTTCACTTTATCATCTGGATGATTTACCTTTGTGTATGTTAAAGCTGCATCAGACTGCATTTAAGAAACCTGTAACGAATGACTACCGATAGGAAAATCAGTAAAAAAAAATCAAGAAGATACATTTGACCTTTTACAAAATAATATTGCGATGAAATTTTAATCGGCACTGATGCACATACAATCAGTTTGTAAGTACTGATTATACGAGTAGATTTATTCGCCGCTTTTTCTGCATTATCAGACACTTTAAAATAAACTTGAAATTGTACACTGAATATACACAATTTCAACGCAAAAGAGACAATTCAGTTGCAATATTATTTCTTAACAACAAAATAATGGCAATATAATTTACATAGAAGATATTTCCATAGTAACAAGCCATTCTAGGAATGTTTCAGTATTCATTTGACAGGGAAACACTAAACTTTTATATCAATTTAAGTATAAATCATTAAACATATTGCTAAAAGTAAATATATCACATGCTTTTCAATTATTTAAGAAGATTACTATTTACGTACACTTCATTATAAAACTGGAAAGTTATTTGAATTGGTAGACGTCATTTGACATTGTAACGTCATTTAAGCAAAACGGCCTCAAAGATATATTACATGTGTTTAACATAAAATAAATATATTCGTAAGGGTAATATTACAAAGAAAACAATGTGTAACATGTTAACAAATAATCAAAATAAATCCTATCTGAAATGTAAATAAAATTAAAATTTGGAGGGGATGGGGCTGAAATTTGACTTTGACTCAATATTTGATCGTTCTGTCTAAAAGAAATATCAGCTAAGACAAAATGTATAAAACTAATTTCATTCCTGCGTTATTTATTTGCTTTCTGTTAAATAGATACCCATTACGACGTTTATACATTAACATCTTAATTTATTAAATGTAGAACTACTGTAGTATTAGGCAACAGTTACTTATCCGCATTGTGATAATTTCGAGTAAAATATAGAAAATACAGTATAGTTTAGTCTTGATTGACACAAACACCCGGAAATGGTATATCGTGCCATACAAATCATTTGTAGTTGTGTTAAACGTAGCAGTTTTGTGCAGGAATAAAACATGCATTCTCAAATAAAGTCAAATATCAATGAAGGCATTTCTAATACGTTTATAAAAAAAATCTTCTTATATTAAAAACAATTGACGAAAGCAATAACTACGCAGTGCGAGACATTGTAAATTTTACAACATGTACAATTTAAAATGAATCGTGACTGCATAAACACTAAAACATAAAAAATATCGCATGCATAGAAGTCATACACATTTATTGTATTGAAGGCAAGTGAGCATTGCCTCATACAAACCGAGAAAATTCGTAGAAAACTAAACTTACCAAGAAAAAGAACAACAAACTTTAATCACTGCCTTGCAACAGACAATTCAGAGTATTGGGGCTTGCCCTTGCCTAAACCATTTAACGGAAAAGTCCACAACTTCGAATATATCGGAATATACTCCATATGGGTCCCTTTAAATAATATTTGATAACATTTGCTTCTGTTAGTGTTTATTAATGTTTGTTCGATGTGTGTTCAACAGGCCGAAGAGAGTTGGGCAGACGGACGAACAACTCAAATTGCGATAACATGTTCGCTTTTATCGTTTGTTGTGTTTTTTTTGGCTTTATATTATAAAAAGCTTTGGATTTTACAAGCCATTTGGAAATATGCAATTTTAAGGTATTTAATAATGACTCAACTAATTTAAAAAGAACAAATATACATTGTTAATGAGATTACTTGCAAAAGCAGCAACATTTATTTAGTCTAGTACGAAAAAGCTAGATGTGTTTTTAATTATCATTATTATAATAATAAAAAAATAAAAAAATGATGCAATGGAAATATTTAAAAACTCTATTCAAGGATCGTATAAGTTTAGACAACCAAAGTTTTTCATAATGAAAAAATATTGCAAGTTGAGTATTAAATTTTATTTTAATAATTAACTTCAAATTGTAATGTACTTTTAACGAAGACTGGAGTTTTGTAAACGAGAACTCTTGTCCGTCCACTATTGGACTACGAATAAAATGTCAAATTTGCAAAGTGCCTCGGAACCACATACTTATTTTATTATTTGAATAACAATAATTTTACAAAAAAGTATCCCCTGAAGAACATATATAACTTTAGAAGGGATTCGGTATTCATACCATCAAAAGAAAAAAACAACATATATCGGTATTATTATAAGACGTATGTGTTTGGCAAATATGTTGATAACGAAACTTTTAATAATAGCATGCTGATTGAATGGCGAAAATTGGCATGCGTCACAAAAGCAATTAAATACATAAATTCAATGTTAAATGATATAAATACACGAATGAAAAATAGTTAATGCGTAAATAAACAATATATTATTTTTGATAGAAATGTTCTATAACGAAGTACTTACGTTAGATGTGACGGGAACATCTCTCTCACTTTTAACCGTCGCGTGAACAGCGTTACTCAAAATGTACGTATTATTTCAACGAGTGTTTCAGTTAATATTATTATCTATGTGTGTAAAACTCATAAAACGTTTCGCTTTGATATCCGAACAGATTTCTTAGTCACATATTGCCGTTATTTTCGCATTACCTGGCTCCGTTCAAATGAGTCCATTTTATTTCCCAGTAGGCGGCGCCAAAAAGCACGTGACATGCTGCGGAGCTGTTATAATTGACCCAAGAAAGCCGATGTCGCCATACAAAGCTATCAAGGCGCACTTTCGTATTCACGAAGTCAATCATTTTCCTATTAAAACGAGCGCTCTTGATTGGATTATTGCCATATAAAGGCAAGCACCGCCTTCGTCGCCGCCCAGTAGCAAATCCAATTACCGTCTGTTGCCGGTTGTATCAGACGACACTTGAAAGACACTAAAAAGATCACATAATTCTCTAGAAAGGTAAATGAGGCGTTAAAGAAGAAAACAAATAAGGCGTTAAAATGGTCTAGATTGTCATATTTTAACGGTATGGTTTGCACGAGGATATCATTGCTGAAATACACCGATGTATGAATACTGCGGCTGGTACTAAGTCTGTCGACGACGACAATTATATGAAGATAATGATAGTGATGATAATAACGACTATGGTAATAATGAGGAGGAAAAGGAGAAGATCAAGAAAATTTACATAATTCGTTGCTTTTCAAATGAGTGAAGTCAAGAAAACTTTATCACATATTACCAACTATAAACACGCAATTTTGATAAATTAAATTATTGTATTGTGCTGTTAAAATTTCATATTACGCGATATGAAACAATAAGTACGGTGTAAAACGATAGAAAACGTTAAAAGACGATAAAAGAAAAACGAAAAATAATAATAAGAAGAAGAAGTAATAATAATCGTCAACAATAATTATGAAGTCTTAACTATTGAACATTAGAAAGTGTTCATGTTTACAAAGCGCTGCCAGATTTTATATCCCTGTGTCTTCGCATTTAAGCATCTACCCATGATGACGTGAATGAAACATGAAACATTAGCCTGACTGTGTTGTTCACGAACAACATGGCGTGGTAATTGGCGCTTTATTGAATAAAATAAACACCAGCATTTAACGCTTGTGTCTTTTTCACGCCTCGAGTGTCTTTGCAGTCAAACGTCGGGCTATGTACAGAATGGCACGGGATATTCCGGGATATAATTCTAGCTCTGGGAGCGATATTTCTCCAGAAGGTCGAATTATATCCATACCCCACCCACAGCGTTAATAAGCGGTGTGTTGCCGATGAAATTGGTACCGTACCGAATCGAATTGGGCCCACGGCGGGAGGCAGGATTGAAAATTTGTCAAACAAACCGTGTCATTCGAATATTCGGAAAAAACATGAAAGATTGCTAGCTCTCCCAGTCGAATATGCGCAGTATCAAATTGCAATGAGGCTCGCTCGATTTTACTCCATGTACTAATTTTATGTTCAATTTGACTAATAATTCGAGTCAATGTCATCCCATTCTGTTAGATTATTATTCATATATTCAGCGTTTTGTCGGCATGAATTCGAACCCCGTCGCGCCCGGAACATGTGCGCGAGTGACACGCACCTTAGCACAGTAGTAAATGTCATGGCAACGCAGGGTTCCGCGCATGGACAAAGAGAATTATAATTCGATTAAAGAAATTCAAGGGGCCCACAAAAGAGCATATAAATTTTGATTTTTGTTATAAATATTCCAAGATGAAGAGACGAGTTTGACCTCACCGTTTGAGGATCAGAGATCGCGTTTGATTCCGCAGCCTGATTTCTTCAGCTTATGGATCTTCTTTTTATTTATTATCAACAAAAATTATAGAATCTAATTCATTAAGTCGCCTGATTTCTTCCACATATTGGGTTTTCTTTTCATTTATTATCAATATAAATTATAGAATTGAATAGAACGGCTGCAGTGTGTAAATATCCCATCGTAGAATACATACAAGCAATGAGACTAAAATGTAAAATACATGCGTCAGAAATACGGTAGAATTACACACAATAAATGAAATTGCATGAATTCTTAACAAATATATGACTTAAAATGATAATGCTAGAGTTATATGTGAAGGCTCGATTTGTTAATGCTAAAATGACAAACGTTAGTGAATACAAAAACAACACTATAAAGATAATTCGACATCTGCCAAAATTAAATTAAACGGATTTGTCGAGTAAGGTTTAATATAGAAAATGACAAGAAGTTAGTATGCTCATTTTATGTTTAAGAAAGGCATAATCTATTTTTATAATAAGAAATTATAACAAAAATGTAGAAGTGTTTCCTTACTTAGTCTATATCCATTTCAGAATGGAATCAAAAATTGTGTAACCCGTGTCTTTATTGAATTTGTTTAATCAGTTCTCATATATTATTATAATAAATTATACGGAAAAGATGTATAGCTTCGATACGCAACTCTTTACCCAAGAATGTTTACGAGAAAGGTGAACTACGTGTGTTTTTTTATTGGATTGATTGCAAACAGGAGTAATTTTTTAAACGTTTATACACTTGTTTGGGCATAAAGTTCTCAAAACAACGATATGTTAAGCATACGTGTATATGACAAATAAATATACTGATCACATGAATGCAAATTTAAATAATGTTCAATTTCCGCTGTTAAAATATAAAGAAAAAAAGAGATGTGTTTGTCAGAAACACAATGCCCCCTACTGCGCCGCTTTGAAATAAAATTTCTATTTATCATTTGGCAGGAATAGAAATTATCTCCCTTTAAAGCTTATTACTTCCCTTGGATTTTGTTTTTTGACCTTTGATCTTGAAGGATGACATTGACCTTTCACCACTCAAACTGTGCAGCTCCATGATATACACATGCATGCCAAACATCAAGTTGCTATCTTCAATATTGCAAAAGTTCTGGCAAATGTTAAATTTTTCAGACGGACACACAGACTGACAGTTCAACTGCTATATGCCACCCTACCGAGGCATAAAAAGATATGTTTAAGTACAAATGGTATAACTCTGCTATTAAAAGGTGCTTTGCAATGAAATTTGTGTGACCTTGACCATATGGACATGGGTCTTGAATGTGCCTCACTGCCTGAGAAATCGATATTTACAATACCACAAATGTTGAGGATCCCAATTACCTTCTGGCAGGTGCTCTTGAAGGAAGGCAAATGAAGACTCAATGTGCTCCTTGCTTTCAGACTCCAGGGTCAGTTTTACCTTGTAGTAGCTGCAATATAATATGTGTCGCGCACTGTGAACAGGGGGTTTAATGCATGTGTGTAAAGTGACGTCCCAGATTAGTCCGTGCAGTTCGCACAGGCTAATCAAGGACGACACTTTTCGCCTAAACTGGATTTTTAAATAAAAAATACCACGAAAGCGGAAAGTGCTGTCCCTGATAAGCCTGTGCGGACTACACCGGCTAATCTGCAAAAACACTTAACGCACATGCATTTAACACCCTTTTCAAACAGCCAGGCTCATTAATTTAAGTTTTGTTTTTGGGGTCAAAATTCAACCCCCTTACCATGCTCAAAAGATACATATTTTTCTCCTACACTAACCTTACAATTCAAATCTCAATGTACACTGTATATTGAAAATAAATCATTATTGACAAAAAANGGGGGGGGGGGGGCATAAAAAGTACAAATGTGTCCCTCATGACCTGTACACAGTATGTTAAAACGATATGCGCCTGAGTTAATATCATTTTAAAATTTCATTTTATTAATCACTGTTTCAATAATATTTATGAACGATAAATATATAAGGACTTTCATTTTTATATAGTATGCGGTTAACGTAAGAAGTAAACAACGTTTTTGTTTCAACTAAACCGGAAAATCTGTATTTTTCGTGCCATATACATTTTTATTTGGTAGTTAAGGTTGAGTTATCAACCATTTTTCTTACATTCGATCATATCCACTAAATTTACTTTAACATATACAGAAAGAAATCTTGCATGTTTTAATCATACATACAAAATGTGTATTTTTATAGTCTCTTATAATTCAAATTTGAATGGCCTTTAACAGATGTTGTTAAATATGTGCTTTTATATCTTGTATATACATGTACTATGTTGTAAATGTAAATGGATGAGACTGAAATAATATAAAATATATACAAAGGTATGTACAGAAATGAAACATAAAACAACTATGTGGCTGTTTGTATGTCTCTTGGTCTGTCTGGCATAGAGATTTGATAGACTTCTGTCATCGAAAATCTTGATAAAAGTGGGAAGCAGCATAAGCAAGCAGTTAAACTAAGTCATACATCAGGCCTATAAAACCTAGTGCTTTTTACAAGCCCCAACATTGATGACCGCATTCATAAGGAAAACATTGATTACGCAATAAAATTCGTATGCCTGAAAGCCTTCAAACCGCAGCGTTCGGGAAGAAAAGCTCTGTCGTAAGGAATAAATACAAAATTCATTTGTTCTATTTAGAAACGGTTCTGATTACGATTAAACCTTTTAAACGACATTGGATTTGAAAAAGATCAAGTAGATTACTAATTATGAAAATAACATGTGAATTATAAAATTCATTGGCTATACATGTACTCTTGATGAAGTAAACTCGTGCTAACTAACGTCTGCTGGTTTAAGAATTTAACGCAACTCATTGCAACACGACCTGATTGAGCCTTTAACCGCACGTTCGCATTGAAATGTTTATCACGTGATGAATATTTTATGGAGACAACAATTATAACATTATTTCACAGACACGACTTTTAATCATCGGCCAGACGCTTGTCTTTATTTGGCCCAATCGCTTGGCTAACGTAGATGTCATTTAAAACAGTGGGAAGTCTCGCGATTTCACGCCCCTTCCCATCTGTCTCGTAACGAACGTGAAATCCAATATGGCGGGTCATAGAATTCTTTCTCATTTTAGCGAGTTATACGTGTTTAAGCCACTCGTGAGCGACGTCCGTTTTTGTGTGTCCTCAAAGTTGTTTTACAATTATTGGGCGCGTGTTTCTCTTTCAAAAACACGGCAGTCGGCTGTTATTTCACAAATAAAAATCAAGATGACATTGTAATTCAGCTAGGAAAAAACATGGCTGAACGAAAGGGTCGAATCGATTACGGTGGGAGAGTACTTGACTTTACATTTCAATCTAAGGGCAGTTAATTGTTTATTCCATCTATGTTTATAAGTTTATTATTGGCTTGTAACTAGACTGAGTGAGAGGTCATTGCATGTGGGCTAAGACGCCGTGTGTCGTGTTGATTAATAGATTAATAAATTCGTAACATAACCACTATGCAGTCTAAATAATTAGACGTTTTACTCGGGCTGATCGCGTAAAGATTAAACTCCAACACCAAAATATGGTAGTATTAATGAAATTTCTTAAAATACTAATATAAGCGATTTTTCAATAAAAATCGAACCTGTAACGGCAGAAAAATAATATAATTATCGAAATGACGGGAGATAAACATAATGGAACGTTTATTTTGCGGATAACAAAGACCGTTATATTTGGTGCTTGACGTTCAATGATATTTAGCCGTTGGCCGCAGATTAAAAAACATCATCTACGTCACAAAAAGTACGGGATTCCACAGGGAAATCTCATTACATTTACATCATGGATTTTCACAAAAAATCGTAAGGCGAAGCATAATAATGTGTGTTTATGAATTCTTTTTCCTTGCATTTTAAACTTAATTTTCCGTTTCCAGTAAAGTTCTGTAGAGACAATTTCCACTTTTCCAGTCATTAATCTTGTTACCAAAAGAGAATGCCACATCAGAAATGGTAAAATGTCCCTTCTGTGTATAATTATTTTAACAAAACACTTTGCACTATACAACAATATTGACCGATACAGAAAAGTGTGTAGTTATACATACATTTTATTTATTACATGCATTTCTATATAATCGTATAACTATAAAGTGACAGGATATAAATTTTGAGTTTTATTTACATTTTACTTTCAAACACTGCTATCGTCTTTCCGTTATTTCAGATTGTCCATTTGTATAATACTCAAAGAAGAAACTATATCCTTTTCCAAAAATCGCAATAAACAGATCTATGTGTCATGTATTCAATATGCTTAACAAACAAGATACAATATAGTACTACATTAAAACTGGCTGTTACACATGTTTCTGGCTTATCCCGGACTTATACATCTCCATTTTATTAAGATTTTATCCCAGCCTAATGCCCGCATTTACTAAATAACTGCCCATAAGATATTTCTTTGGTGTATTCAACATTGGTAAATACAGCAAAGACGAACAGTAGTGTGACTTCATTTTGTTAATGTTCATAACGTCGTGTGATATTTTAGTGTTGTTTTCAGACATTTCGTTTTGTTTACGTAAAAAAAAAGGCGGAACAAATAGGAAAAAATAGAATACTATACAAAAGTGTCAAACAAAGATAAGTTTATTTGTTCGGCACAAAGACCTGTACCGCTCTCCAAGGCTCGTGTTTAGGTTGTATTAGCCTCGCTAAACAAACGTATCATTATTAAACAATAAACTAGTTGTCTCTATGCCAATCATTTTTCATGTCGTTCCATTATTTCAGATTACCAAAGATTGACATAATACTAAAAATAATCTATTTTCTTATGGAAATCACAATGAAAAGGCATGTCATGTATTATAAATAACAAACAAGATTCAGTATTCATCAAAACTGGTTGANAAAGGGTTAAGAAGACTCCATCCTATTATGGTTATCGAAATAAACGTCTATGTAAATGTATCTCGCCTGATTGCAAACAACAAAAGAAAACTTAGTTTCGACAGTGAACTTTCGACATACAATTCGATAGTATCTCAAACCATACTAAACGAGTCTGACAATTTAAACAGCACATTTATATCATAAAAGAAATGCACCAAACTATGAAAATGTTGCTGACACAAATAGGATATAGGAACCAAAATCTGCGATTGCTATATTGCTTGTTTATTAGAAATGAAAAGGAATTCTTTAGAATAAGGCACAATTTGTTAATGGACCAAAAAAACTTACTTTAATTGTTGGCGGAAATATGTTTCATAAAAGTCCGCATTTAGTTAAGATCTTCAAACACAACACAATCAATAAGATTCTTTGAAAGAGGTACATACACACGGGCATTCATGCATACGTCTCGTTCTGAGAAAACTGGGCTTCATGCATGTGCGTAAAGTGTCCTCTCAGATTAGCCTGTGCAGTCCTCACAGGCTCATCAGCGACGACACTTTCCGCCTAAACTGGATTTTCGCTAAAAGGAGACTTCCTTTAAACGAAAATACCATAAAAGCGAAAAACTTTCGTCCCTGATTAGCCTGAACCAGGCTCGTATTAGCTCGATGACTAGTCTTTACCTAACCCATTTATGCCGAGTGGACTCTCCCATCCTTCTAAATTGGATCAATTCTTTTCCAAAATTAGGGATGTCTGGTATATTTATTTCTATACATGTATATAGAATATTTTTTTACAGAAATTCCTTTAAGCAAACAGCGAAGACCGTGATGAGACGCCGCATGATGGCGTCTCATCTGGGTCTACGCTGTTTGCCAAGGCCTTTTTTCTAGACGCTAGGCATAACTGGGTTAAACTCATCGAAGACATGCAATTATCATAATTTATTTTAGCCATGAAGTGGTATTGTAAATGAAAGCATGCATGCTACTTATTTATGGTGTAAATAATACATGATTATACAAATTAATGTCATCAATAAACAGCACCACAGGTATACGACGTGCACGGTAATTAGGCCTATCAGATTGTGCGCATTCAATAGCAGATTCAATTTGATTAGAACATGAGGGAAACAAATAAATCCAAAGACGTTTCTGTGAACATGAGGGGCAAAAGTATGTTAAAATAAAAGGGAAGTAATACTTCTAACCTAAATATTATTAATGCTTTTATCATTGAATTTAGCGTTTCAACCTGATTAAGCTACATTATTATAGTATTTGTCTGCTTAATGTAGAAGCGACAATTACGCAACGCTTATATTATATGTTTATAAGTAAAATTCAAGCTATGCTGATAAGTGATTCGAAGAAGATTCGGTGATTGAGTACGCATGGGTTACATGAACAAGACTACTCCCGGTAGATGGTTTTGCGAGCATATGGATTCATTCATACTTTGTACGGAACTTTATTTTTTATTATAGTACTTTTTTTTAACTAGATGTCTAAACATATATATGCACTTCTGTTGTCGCTGTTGACATTGTAATTATCATTGATAGTTGATCAATATTGTCTTGATATGACGCTCAGGTTGAGTGCGTTTAGGGCATACACGTACTATGGAGTACAAACATACACCTTTCAACCAACAAGGTATTTAAGCGACAATACTTTTTACCCCAGTCGTCCCCGATATGGTGACATTGTATATAAATTTTCCTTAGCTTATTCTGCACTGAGCAACTTCGTTTTAATTCATTCCGACATGTCGTTTGTACCAAGTCACCAAAGGCACCGAAAAGACACTTCAAGCCTCTACAGATACCATTAATTCGTGCTCTATTATTCTTTAGCGCTTCGTCTATAAAAATTATAAGTGGTTATTACAATATCGATGACATAAATAACAATTTTATTGTGAAATTATCCACGCTTCTGTCAGCTCAGGAAAACATGATACTCTATCAAGACGGTCTTGGTGGCCATTGTGTTTTCATCGCGTGGACTGGTTAGTGTCTCCCGGAATTGACTGCTACACAAAAATGGATGTACAGCCGCGCCACGCGACTAATGAGCGGCATGGTACCCGTCTAGTAGTCTCGCGCGATTCCACGAGATTTAAAATGTCGCCTTCTGGCAGACGTAATTGAATAAAAGACGGAATGACAAAATACCCGCGACTTACGCGAAATTCTCAAGGGGTATTCTAGCAGGGACTTTATGAGATTGATGACATGGCGAAACCTAACAAGAGGCATCTACAATCTGAATATTATTTACTTGTTGGTTTTAGTCAACGCATTTGAATCTAAGACATTTCTTGATGAAGAGACTGAAATGAAAATGATGTATTATTAGTAATACTATTGATAGTATATAGCATTGGCCATTTCGGCACATCGCTTAGAATGACCAGTTATAATGTCAGGCGACACATTTAAAATCACTTGTTAGTTCGTTTGTTGGCTTTATGGCCATTTTGTAAGAGTATAACAATCGTGTCAGAGCGGTCAGTTAACGTTTACACCTACTCACATTCCTTTACAAGCTCGGCCTGTTCAACAGGTTTACAAGCTCATAGATATTTGTGGCGTGGTCTGAGAAAACTGGGCAAAATGCTTGTGCGTAAAGTGTCATCCCAGATATTAGCCTGTGCAGTCCGCACAGGCTAATCCGGGACGACACTTTCCGCCTTAACTGTATTTTCGCTAAGAAGAGACATCATTTAAACGAAAAATTCCATAAAAGCGGAAATTGTCGTCCCTGATAAGCATGTGCGAACTGCACAGGCTTATCTGGGATGACAATTTACAAGCATTTTGCCCAGTTTTCTCAGAACGCGACACATATGCCGTTACAGGGTTCCACTTGACTTGAAAAGAGATAAGGTCGTGATGGCCGTACGAATAAGTGCATGACCAGTATCCTAACACTTTTTTTTTGTCGGTTGAGTATGCAAACTTGCATATAATAAATAACTCTGAAAAACACTACCAACAAATCGTATATCTATTAAAACAGCACATGGTATTCAAATCCATGCAATATTAAAAAAATTGTATTTCTTGTCTAAATGACAAAATTGTATTAATTACTTATGGGCCAAAAACATCATTGTTTTATGAGCTTGGGCTTCAATCCACAGCATAATTATTTTTTCTTAATAATTCTTATTATCTCAGACAGAAGTTTAAATCATAGATCAAATATCTAGCTCATATTTATTTTATATTCAAAAACATAGTTTCATCGAGGTCGCTTGTTGTGTGCCAAACCGAAGTTTTTTTAATAGGCAAAACAGGGATTTTAATAAGGGACAAACCGGGGTTTGGTTGTGTACCATAAAGGGCTCCCTGATTACAACTAGCCTGTCAGTTCGGTTTGTCGGATCACATCGCGTATGTGAAACACGAGCGCGTGAAATGTTGTCCTTGATCGAAAACTGTGTCAACTTTGGCTTTTACAAACATTCTACGTGGATTAACACTTATACTTAACTCAACAAGTCACGATAGATGAATACCATAGCTGATTTCATATACAAATATATCGCATTATTTGTTATTAAATCTAGTTACTTTCCACTGTTTTATAATTTACAAGGGCGATTTTGTTTCTGCACGAATCAAATAGTTTTGTTTGAATTTTTCAAAGCGTTTTGTTTCTCTTAAATCTTTTTCTCTTTAATCTCTCTTTTTCTCTTTAATCGCATTTTTATTTTCGAATCAAGCCTTTCGTCTGGAATCCCCGCTAGGGCCGCATTACTGCAACCCGACTCTGAAACGAGGCTCAGCGTTGATTTACGTTCTTGGCACGAGTAGGTGTCCCGCTCATAAACTGCTGAAAATTTTATTGCTGCCGCTTTCATACGACTTTTATATATGGCTCTTTGGGCAAAACAAAGACTTATAAATGACACTTTAACTTAATTCAATATGCAGTGGATACCTTTCTCCCCAGACAACATAAATCAAACTCCAAAAGAGAGCAGTTATTATATTTCAATATGCTAACATTACCAAAACGGCGCCGCGAATTTTGTGGTATGTAAGAATCGCAAAGTCACCGCGGAAAACGGTGTTGGGTCCTAGGCAGGGAGCCTCATCAAATTTAAATAGTCCGCATTCAATTAAATGAGAAACTTACGATTTTAATGGCTAAACGATCGTGAGGAACGGTGAATATGCGCCGAGTTTAAGTGTTAAATGCGCCGTTAAACTATTTTCCTGTACGGATTTAAATTATTCGTTTTGACGCCACTCACGTCTAACTTCCGTCGCCTGTACCCGACTAATACCCGACAGCCGACCAGACAAGAGACGGCCTTTGGCCTCTCAGTCACCTTATATAAGGCGGTCCTTGCGATTGTTTGTGTTTGTACATTGGATTGATCAATGTTGGCCGATGTAAAACTGACACTTAATAGTGATTGATGTCCTACGTTGAACCCGTTATGTATTTTGTATATTTTTAATCCCCGCGGTGAAATGGGAGTCCGTCCGTCTACTACTACTTCTACTATCACTACTACCACTTCTTCTATTACTTAATGCAGCGGGAGCTTTAAAATGTGTTTTATTGAAACGTGTAATTATTTCGATTTGGTTTCAAAATAAAAAAATAGCAGCGAACATAAATTTGGGATATGTGTTGGGAAATACCATAACATAGTTTATATAAAAAATAAAAAACGCGTTTATTAAAAAAACGTCTGCCACAAAACAGGAAATATATTACGCGCATGCGCGATAGCGTGTCAGCAACAGACTGTATCAAGTTGATCTCCGCTAGAAATCATCGTAACAAAACTGACAGTCTGTTATCGGTCTATCACGGCAAATTGCGTCTTCATTTTATTGGACCAATTTTACGCAGGTAAAATTAATTACAGCATATTGAATCGGTATTTCCCGCGATAAAAACGGAATAGCTACATTAAAAATGCATGGTGGAATCACGCCTTGTCGTGAGACGTCGAAATGATTCTTCCTGGTCTCCTAAACAATTCGGCAAGTTTCGGAGTGATTTTAGAAGGTGCGAAGATTAAATCTCGTATTTCCACTGAAATTGTAATAATGAATGACAGTACAACAGATGAACTTACGTACACGCTGCCAATATCACGCGCGCATCTGTGTTTTACAAGATCATTAATTACGACGGAGATAGTAATAATTCGCATGCAATATGTGCTAGTCTTGATTGTGTTGTGTGGTTGTTGATACTGAACGTAGTTGTTTATTGGTATTGGTGTTGATTGCGTTATTTGTCTTTCCTTTATATCACATATATTATACAAAATGATTCCGGCAGGCAATTATATGCTTGTATTTAGTACGTATCATGCATAACGTATGTTTCCAAAGTCACTGATAGGGTGTCAATTACAAATGCCGATACTTTCTTATTTAATATTTAATTAAGAACAATTGTAGAATAAATATGGATCTGGAGTATTTGTTTGCATCAGATACCCGTGGAAAACCGGGGGATAGGACGTTCTCTTGCTAAGGTTCATTTATATTTTATACTAAAGTAGCACGACATTAGTTTTCAATATATTAGTTTCAGTGTGCATCCACATGTGCTTAGAACAGGGCCCGGTAAATCCGGACAATTTATATTGATAAATATTTGATGAACTTAATGTAATAAATGTAAAATAAACTTAACATTGACTAAGAGTATATATGTATAAAAGAACAAATCAAATGTTTCAAAAATTAGCGAAACAACTTTTTGACGATGTCGCTAACTATAGCTCAGTGTTATAGAGAGAGAAAAGCCAACTGAACTTAATTTTAATTTATTATTTTCTATCGAGATATTATTTTCTATTTCGCTTTCACTGTAGTTACATCGCTTTTCATGTGCAATGGAAATAATGAAATAATAGCAATTCGTATGTGCAGTAGTACAGAGATCTATAAATTAACTATTAGATTTATTAATAGATATTTGAAACAATATATCCGAGATAATCGGTCGCGCCACAACAAAACACAATCATAACTTCTCTGCCTATCTCGGAAACGCGAGATAAATCTCGAAGTCCGAACGATGCAATCCTGCTAATCTCTACCAGCATTCCACGAAACCTGATAAAAAAAGAGATTTAGTTTGTGCATTGTGAACACACACAACAGCAAAAAATGGACAGTTTTCGGACAGTTCAACGCTGTGGAAACTTTATTCTTTTCGAATTGTTATTTTTTGGAATGTGTGAAAAGAAATTAATTAGGAATTTGCAACTGACACTATCTTTACTTTATAAAACTAACTGCATGGAGGCATATGTGGTTACTGTTTTCTGTTTGAAGACCATTGCACAATAACCGTGCTTAGTGTACAAGAAAACAGCTTACACGTGCTGTAATTACCAACAAAACCGTGTACTGTCATCAAGTGAATTACTATCATGACATACATTTCTGTAAACACAGTTTAAAAACTCTTTTTGAATGAACGAAATCAATTTACGACAAAAAAGGCTTTAAAATTGAATAGTATTTTTGTACAATGTTTTTATTTGTATAACATATCAAACTGTTTCATTACCAGAAAGAAAAAAACAATTCATTTTAACCTATTATATGCATGGTAAAATATTTCATGTCAGGTTGATTCTATTGGTCTATTTCTACCTACCAATAAAAAAGCAGTATGCTTGTTTCAAATTGTACTCATTATAAAACAGCAATATGGCAGACTGAGTTTAAATTGACCTTGAAAGGTACATTTGTTTAGAAATAATGATAATGTGTTATATGAAACTTCAATGTTGTTTTTGGCTTGCAAATAATGTTCATACTTCATTTTGAAACATTGATAAGTGNTAATTATGGGTCTTCTCCATAACATGAAGATTAAAGGAATTATTGAATAATGGTAATGTGTGTATTATATAAACATATATGATATCATTAATGGGTCACAGAGAAGTACAGACATATAGCGAATTTAAATAATGCCGTCACATGCAAGTTAAAAATACGGAGATGTCAGTAATAATAAATTATGGGTACCGGGTATTCGAAGCAGAAAATCGAGTCCTAGAAATCCCTCTGCTGGAATACTTAAAATGCTATGCATGCTTGCATAGTTTTTTTAGTTATCTGCATAGATTTTTGTTGAGTTTATAAGCGTTTATAACGCTTTTTAATAGTCATACGTGAAGATATTCTTAAATAATTAGATATTTATTAAAGCAACGCACCAACACTGCAAAGTCTTCCTATCTATATATGGGTCAGCCCAGTAAAATCGGGCTGACCACATGGCTTTTAACTTTCTTTTACAGCAGAGTTTATATGTTAAGCAGTGTGCTCGGGCAATGGTTTTAAACTGAAAGTCCCGAGGATTAACAACCCCATATACTTCTACTGTGCATAGTTTTAGATAGCTCTCATATCTTGGTGAAAACAGTACATAATTAATGCCAAATATGTACTTACTACAAGTCATGGTGGCATAGTGGGAATGGTGTGGTAAAGCAATCAGGAGGTCTAAGGTTTGATCTAAGAGTCTTTTCGAGATCTTCCATTAAGACTGAAAGATTCAGTACTGGTTTTACGAAGCAAACATCAGGAGAGAGTCTAAATAATGTTTAGGCTATCGATACATCAATCTAATATAAACAAATTGAAAAACGTAAATGGGCTTAAATAAATGCTAATAAAAGCTACATTACAGTTCAATGGATAGTATGACATCATCTATGTAATGTAAATGTGTATATTTGATTCAAGTAAATAATCTGACATTCATCATTTGGATGCACTTGTTACTCATCAGTCATCTTCAGAGCTATAAAATGGTATTTTGATAACACATATTTATTTAACTTTGTCAAGACAAACTACCATTGGCAAATCACTCCTCAGTTGTCCAGGTATCATTTACTGCCTATTTATCATTATAGAGGTACATGTAAATAAAACTAGTCTTCATTAAAGTCTATTTAAACACCCCATTCTGTCATTTTATTCGTTAAATCGTACTATAAGTAAACAAACACCTTCTTGAAATATATTTTAGTCATTAATTATTTTATTTCGTCCCAACAAAAGCATAAAACAAAAATCCTTAAGGCTATTCTACTATTATCTTTTGTTCTTTATAACGTGTAAACATTTATTTCAATCTGTAAATCAATAAGAATTAAATACGCTTTTGAGATTATTTAAAATTAAATCATTAATTGCAGTACTGTAGACAAAAACTCATTCCAATGTTAACAAATCTCTTTAATATTAACAGAGCGTCTCGGATGACTAATTGGACTAAGGACTCGGCGACGCTCATGTTAAATCGGTGAGTCCATACGGCTAACGTCACCTCGTCCATCAAACCGACACCTCGCAATATTCCCGACATCTTACCGGTCCATCCGATACCCGTGAGGAGGAAACCGGTTTTGTTACCTGTCCTGTCCATCGAGGCGAAACAATAGCGCCGAAATTATTCGATTAAAATTGATCCGCGCTTGATTCGCCTCGCCTGACATCGGAACCAAGATTAATCGAATATGGGTGACAATACACCACAATCGCCGTTAATGGGCCGTTGTCGATGAATCTGACCAAATGATGTTTGTTGATTGTAACAAGTCAACGTGACTAAAGAATTAAGCGAGGAGGAATGCCACATAATGACGGGGACATTTCAGGAGGTCTCGGAGGTTAACAACACTGCACAATATGTTTGTGTACCTGTCCATACGTTGGATGGTAATGGATTTCACCGGTCATTATGCTGGGTAAATTAATCAATTTCGTCGACCACTAAACTCTCGTCATTAGGGAGCTCTCTGTAATTTAAGACAAATAAAAAGTAGAAGACTCTATATTCTGCTGTTTCAAGCGTTTTATTTAAAATATACAAAAATATAAAATAGCAAACATTATGCAATTAAATCTTTGAATAATAATTAACATTGTGGAAATGAGTAATATACCGCAATCGACGGCAAAATTAAGGCAAAGTTATAAAAGGAGGTAGCTCGGTCTGTTTAAAGTAATGAGTCGCAGTGGGTTGTTTTTTTATAAGCAGTAAGATGTTTTATGTTCATATATGCGGTATGTGCAAGTAGAATAACTTCTTCGAGGTGATAGCTTGTATGCATGCTGTAACATTACTAGCATTTGAATAACCGTTACATCACCAAAATGGTCCGTATACACGTTACATCACCACAATGGTCAGTATACACGTTCCATCACTACAATAGTCCACATACACGTTACATCACCACAATGGCCCGTATACCCGTTACAACACTACAATAGTTCGTATACACGCTCCATCACCACAATGGTCCGTATACACGCCACATCACCACAATGGTCCGTGTACCCGTCACATCATCACAATGGTCCGTGTATACGTTCCATCACCACAATGGTCCGTATACACGTCACATCACCACAATGGTCCGTATACACGTCACATCATCACAATGGGCCGTATACACGTTCCATCACCACAATGGTTCGTATACACGTTACATCACCACAGTGGTCCATATAAACGCCATATCACCACAATGGTCTGTATACACGTCACATCATCAAAATGGCCCATGTACCAGTCACATCACCACATTGGTCCGTATACACGTTACATCACCACAATGGTCCATATACACGTTACATCACCACAGTGGTCCATATACATGTTACATCACCACAGTGGTCCATATACACGTTACATCACCACAGTTGTCCATATACACGTTACATCACCACAGTGGTCCATATACACGTTACATCACCACAGTGGTCCATATACACGTTACATCAACACAGTTGTCCATACACACGCCACATCACCACAATGGTCCGTGTACCCGTCACATCATCAAAATGGCCCATGTACCAGTCACATCATCACAATGGTCCATATACACGTTACATCATCACAGTGATCCATATACACGTTAATACATCACCACAGTAGTCAATATACACGTTACATCACCACAGTGGTCAATATACACGCCACATCACCACAATGGTCCGTGTACCCGTCACATTATCAAAATGGCCCATGTACCAGTCCCATCATCACAATGGTCCATATACACGTTACATCACCACAATGGTCCATATACACGTTACATCACCACAGTGGTCCATATACACGTTACAAAACACAGTGGTCCAAATACACGCCACATCACCACATTGGTCCGTGTACCCGTCACATCATCGCAATGGTCCGTATACACGTTCCATCACCACAATGGTCCGTATACACGTTACATCACCGCAGTGGTCCATATACACGTTACATCACCACAGTGGTCCATATACACGTTACATCACCACAATGGTCCGTGTACCCGTAACATCATCACAATGGTCCGTATACACGTTACATCACCACAATGGTCCATATACACGTTACATCACCACAGTGGTCAATATACACGTTACATCACCACAATGGTCCGTGTACCCGTCACATCATCAAAATGGTCCGTATACACGTTCCATCACCACAATGGTCCGTATACACGTCACATCATCACAATGGTCCGTATACCCATTCCATCACTACAATGGTCCATATACACGTCCCATCACGACAATGGTCCGTATACCCGTTCCATCACTACAATGATCCGTATACACGTCCCATCATAACAATGGTCCGTATACCATTTCCATCACTACNCGCCACATCACCACAATGGTCCGTGTACCCGTCACATCATCACAATGGTCCGTATACACGTTCCATCACCACAATGGTCCGTATACACGTTACATCACCACACTGGTCCATATACACGTTACATCACCACAGTGGTCCATATACACGTTACATCACCACAATGGTCCGTGTACCCGTCACATCATCACAATGGTCCGTATACACGTTCCATCACCACAATGGTCCGTATACACGTCACATCATCACAATGGTCCGTATACCAATTCCATCACTACAATGGTCCATATACACGTCCAATCACGACAATGGTCCGTATACCCGTTCCATCACTACAATGATCCGTATACACGTCCCATTAAAACAATGGTCCGTATACCATTTCCATCACTACAATGGTTCGTATACTCACTCCATCACTACAGTGGTTCGTATACCCATTCAATCACCACAATGGTTCGTATACCCATTCCATCACTTCAATGGTTCGTTTACCCATTCCATCACTACAATGGTTCGTATTCCCATTCCATCACCACAATTGTCCGTATACCCATTCCATCACTACAATGGTTCGTATACACGTTCTAGCACTACAAAGGTCCGTATACCCGTTCCATCACAACAATGGTTCGTATACACGTTCCACCACTACAATGGTTCGAATAAACGTTCCATCAATACATAGGTTCGTATACACGTTCCATCACTACAATGGTTCGTATAAACGTTCCATCACTACAAGGGTTCGTATAAACGTCCCATCACTTCAATGGTTCATATACACGTTCCATCACTACAATGGTTCGTATACACGTACCATCACTTCAATGGTTCGTATACACATTCCATTACTTCAATGGTCCGTATACCCATTCCATCACTACAATGGTCAGTATTCCCGCCCCATCACTAAAATGGTCCTTATTCCCGTCCTATTACTACAATGGTTCGTATACACGTCCCATCACTACAATTTTTCGTATACACGTTCCATCACTACAATGGTTCGTATACACGTACCATCACTTCAATGGTTCGTATACCCATTCCATTACTTAAATGGTACTTATACCCATTCCATCACTACAATGGTCAGTATACACGTTCCATCACTACAATGGTTTGTTTACTCGTTCCATCACTAGAACTGTTCGTATACACGTTCCATCACTACAATGATTCGAATACCCATTCCATTACTACAATTGTTCCTATACACGTTCCATCACTACAATGGTTCGTATACACGTTCCATCACCACAATGATTCGTATACACGTTCCATCACAACAATGATCCGTATACACGTCCCATCACCACAATGGTCCGTATACCCGTTCCATCACTACAATGGTTCGTATACCCATTCCATCACTACAATGGTCCGTATACCCGTCCCATCACTTCAATCGTTCGAATACACGTTCAATCACTACAATCGTTCAAATACAGGTTCCATCACTACAATTGTTCGTATACACGTTCCATCACTACAATGGTTCTTATACACGTTCCATCACTACAATGGTTCGTATACAGTTCCAATCACTACAATGGATCGTAAACCCGTTCCATCACTATAATGGTTCGTATACACGTTTCATCACTACAATGGTTCGTATACCCATTCCATCACTACAATGGTACGTATACCCATTCCATCACTACAATGGTCAGTATACCCTTTCCATCACTACAATAGTTCGTATACCCATTCCATCACTACTTTGGTCCGTTACCCGTTCCATCACTACAATGGTCAGTATACACATTTAATCACTACAGTGATCACTATACCCGTTCCATCACTACAATGGTCAGTATACATTTTCCATCACTTAAATGATCACTATACCCGTTCCATCACCACAATGGTTCGTATACCCATTCCATCACTTCAATGGTCCGTATACCCATTCCATCACTACAATGGTTCGTATACCCGTTCCATCACTACAATGGTCAGTGTACCCGTTTCATCACTACAATGGTCCGTTTACCTGTTCCATCACTACAATGGTCAGTATACACATTCCATCACTATAATGGTTGGTATACCCATTCCATCACTACAATGGTTCGTATACCCATTCCATCACTACAATGGTCCGTATACCCATTCCATGACTACAATGGTCAGTATACACATTCCATCACTACAATGGTCACTATACCCGTTCCATCACTACAATGGTTCTTATACCCGTTCCATCACTACAATGGTCCGTATACCCATTCCATCACTACAATGGTCAGTATACACATTTCATCACTACAATGGTCCGTATACCCGTTCCATAACTACAATGGTCAGTATACACATTCCATCACTACAATGGTCCGTTTACCCGTTCCATCACTACAATGGTCAGTATACACATTCCATCACTACAATGGTCACTAAACATTTTCCATCACTACAATGGTTCGTATACACGTTCCATCACCACAATGGTTCATATACACGTTGCATCACTACAATGGTCCGTACAGTATACCCATTCCATCACTACAATGGTTCGTATACACGTTCCATCACCACAATGGTCCGTATACTCGTTCCATCACTACAATGGTTCGTATACCCATTCCATCACTACAATGGTTCGTATACCCATTCCATCACTACAATGGTCCGTATACCCGTTCCAGCACTACAATGGTCCGTATACCTGTTCCATCACTACAATGGTCAGTATACCCATTCCATCACTACAATGGTTCGTATACCCATTCCATCACTACAATGGTCCGTATACCCTTTCCATCACTAAAATGGTCCGTATATCCATTCCATAACTACAATGGTTCGTATACCCATTCCATCACTACAATGGTTCGTATACCCATTACATCAATACAATGGTTCGTATACCCGTTCCATCACTACAATTGTTCGTATACACGTTCCATCACTACAATGGTTCGTTTACACGTTCAATCACCACAATTGCACAATTGTTCGTATACCCATTCCATCACTACAATAGTCTCTATACCCGTTCCATCACTACAATGGTTTGCATGCCCCTTACATCACCTCAATGCTTCGTATACTCGTGTCGTCGCCACAATGGTTCATGTACACCTTATACCGCCAAAACGATTAATATGCCCATTTCATTTTAAATACTTGATAATTGTATGCTCTATATTTCTTTGTTTTAGGCGGATGTTTATTACAAGTCAATAGGGGACATGTGTTTACTAAAATTGTGTTTGATGAGTCGCTATAATATTATGTTACCCTATACGGTATATGATTATGTGTGTAAACATGACATTTTTTTGGTTTGCGCGATTTCATCGAAAAGCAATCGGTTTTTAGTGAATCCATCGAATCTGTTTACTTTGGAAAAAAATACTAACTGTTTCGAGATCATGTCAACGGACTTAATACTGGCATTTTTTTTTTATCATTAAAAAGGGAAGAAACTCGCGTGATAAAAAACAAACAAGGGTTCAAAACTGCTTGGTAAGGGTAACATATTGCATCTTGGGAACGATGATCGAGCTCATTGGACATGGATCTGTATACCATATGATAAGATAAACAAAATGCTGGAAAAGCGGCATTCATCGACTACACAACAAACAATGTTGTAAAACTACGCTGGCGGGTTTAATGACCGCCTATGAAGTACCCGTGTAATTATGCAACACTTATAGATTACCGAGCCAGTATTCAAGGACCTAGTCGAAGACTACCGGTAAATAAAAAATGTCTTTAAAAAAACTATCTGCGTTGAAATTAAAATTAATTTGGTACGCTCTAAATAAAAAACACGAGGACCAAAATTTTCGGTAACGGGACTTCTCGGACTTTATAATATGAGCCTCGTTCTGTGAAAACTAACTTAATGCATGAGCGTAAATAGATGCGGTCCAATATTGTATCGTGAAGTTCTGCCTTTTGATTAATTTGTTGATATGTCATGACTTTAATTCCTGCGATCTCAGATTGTAATGATCCGAATTTGATTCAACTTGATATGCATCACCCCTATAAAGTGGACATGCGCTTCGTTGTCATGTCGTTCTGGCTCAATGTTTTTTGGGAGTTAGTCCTCTTTGATTATTATAATGTCATATTCTAAAGGATTTGCTGTTTACGCGCGAGATCTTATATACTGATGATCTGAATTTGATGCAAAATTGTATGCACTTATCTTTTGTGGTGGACATCCGAATACTGGCAGGTCGTTCCGCTAAGTTTATTTGTTATGGAGCTATTGCCCTTTAAATAATAATTACGGTACTTTCCGGGTTTGATCTCGATCCTTATAATCCCTAATGATCGGAATGACATGTCATATTCAGCATCCCTATTTGATGGACATGCGTATATTTTCAGATTTAATCGCTTCAATTCTGTGTCAGATCATCATCATCATCATCATCATCATCATCATCATCATCATCAATATCATCATCATCATCATCATCATCATCAATCCCTTGACCGGTTTGGCCGTTGGGAGGAAATGAGTGGCGACGATACAGAAATCCTCCTCCAGTCAAGTCTGTTATGTGCTGCTGAGAGTTATTCATCCATGGGAAGGGATGTCCACCCTTTTACAGTGTCCATCCAGTTTTTTCTCTGAAGGCCTCGACGTCTACCTCCCTCTAGCGTGCCCTGGAGAACAGTCTTGCACAGAGAGTCGTGCCTGGTGACGTGTCGAAACCAGGCCAGCTTTCGTCGTTTTACGGTCGCCATTAGGGGCGGTTGTGGATCAACAAGTGTTGAAGTCAAGTTCCGGACGTACTCGTTGGTCCTGTGCTCCGTGTAGGAGATGATGAGCAGTTTTCGTTGACATTGATGTTCAAATGCCTTATCATTCGCTCTGTGTCCGTGTGAAGCGTCCAGGTCTCGCAGCCGAAGAATAGGATGAAGACTACGAAGGACTTGTAGAGCCTGTACTTGGTGGGGAAGCTGATGGAACTGCTTGTCCACAACCTTCTCAGTCTGGCCATCGCTGCGGTCGCCAAGGCAATTCTTATTCTGACCTCAGCGGTACTGGTACCATCCTTGGACATGGTTGCGCCCAAGTACTTAAAGCTGCATGGTAGCATCTTCTAGCTTCTCGCCGGTCATGGTGATGTCTGCACTGCTGTAGGTCTTGCTGTTCACCATGATCTTGGACTTCTCCGTGCTGACCTCCATTCCGTATGCTCCTGCTCTTTCATAGAGTTTGTCGGTGAGTTCTTGAAGTTCACTGCTGGTGCCACCCATGCGGTCAATGTCATCAGCGAATCTTAAGTTGGAGATGGGTCTCCAACCGATGGACATAGAGGTGTGGTGGTCATGGAGAGTCTCATGCATTATCTGCTCAATGAAAATGTTGAACAGGGCGGGAGAAAGCAGACATCCCTGACGGACGCCCACTGATGTCCAATAGAAGTCCCCCTTCTGTCCGTTAAGAAGTACTGCGCTGCTGGCGTTCCCGTAGAGTTCTTGAATGACTTTCACCAGCCCTTTGTCAATGTTGAATCCTCTCATAACATGCCATAGACCATCATGCCACACGGGGTCGAAAGCTTTCTTGAAGTCAATGAAGTTGTTGAAGAGCACACGTTGGTGTCGCAGGTGTTTCTCAATGATGACTTTGCAGTTGAAGATCTGTTCCACTGTCCGCCCAGCTCTGAATCCAGTCTGCTTTTCGGCCAGCAATTCCTCGGCCTTACTTTTCAATCGATTAAGGATGATGCGAAGCATGACTTTGCTGGGATTACTGATGCGGCTAATGGTGCGGTAATTCTCGCACAACTTGAGATTGCCCTTTTTCGGTAGGGGTATGACCAGTCAACAAATCACTTTTTTGTGTCAGATCACATGAACTAATGGTCCGAATTTAACGAAACTTTATATGCAGTACTATCCCTACAGGATAGATATGCGCATATTGTTATTTCGTTCTGCTCCAGTGAGTTTTTAGGGAGTTATTGCCCCTTGAATAATAATGTGTGCTAAGGGAATCGTACCCGGTATTGTCACAACCAATACTCTACCTAAATACTAGTTCCACGACGGTGGTATAAGACTACTATCTTATTTAATTTTTTTATAAAATTTTCGTAGTTTATCGCACATACTCGGAAAACGTTCAAAGTGACGATCATTTGAGAAACGAGGCGAAATTACATGAAGTTCATAGCAGGTCAAAGACCTTAAAAGGGAGCCAATCGTAAGTCGTTTAACAAAAGTCGGCATAAGAGTTATCTCTCGTGCAATGTCGACACTAAAACTTGTCAACTTCAAAAAGTTCAAAGGTCAAATACCTGAAAGTTATTCATCCGCTTTCCCAAAAGCTGACAACACATTTTATTTCATGAGTATTATTCAATGATTTTATTTGGGCTGATAACGATATTAAATTGTTATCCAATGAACGTGCATTAATCAATAAAACATTCCGAAAACATATCGCACTAATTTTAAAGTTGTCGATCCAAAACGAGGGCACACCCTTGAATCAAGATGGCGGATACTGTGGATATTATTTTCATCTGTCCAACATTGCAAGATAAACAATGACTTGGTTTTCAGAGAAAACAATCAGGGCCCGTAATTAAAGTGATAAGTTTATGAAAACCAGACCAACATAACGTGGAATAGTTTCTTGGTTTGGTTGAAGTTCAGTTTTACATTCATTTGACAGGTGCGAGACGGGTAAAAAAGGAAAACAGAGACCTAAACCATAACAATTATAACGATAGGTGACCAAAATGGCAGGAATGCGAGACCAGGTAATTTATTGAAAAACACGTATGATGTGTTGCGTCAATATAAGCACACTGTGAATTCATCGAGCTAAATCTTAACTTGAAATACAGGAAGTAATTTCCCCACCCACATCTGTGAAATTAGAATTTGGAACTCAAGATTTCATTAGTTACAAAAACTGTGGCAGCGCTTGTAATCGTATGTATTAGTTTTAAAATGCTTATGCACAACTGAAATAAACACATAAACAGACAATCAAATGCATGGCTGCTTGGTAATTAATAAACAACAACATATTCCTTACAATGTATAAAAATAAATTGCCTTACATGTACGATGCTGTCCGGTAATCTTGCGCAGTTAAGGGTCAATTGGTTTAAAAACATTTTCTTTTATAAATTGACAACATAATATCTAAATTAATTATAAAAATAAGAAGTACATGTGCTTATAAACACAAAAATATCTGATTAATTCAGTGAAGAACTGTCCGATTTGATTTCAAAACAAACATGACTCGCCTCATTTTCAAACTACCACAGTGTCCGGTAATCTTGCGCACTTGGAGTAATAAAATCATGCCTCCATAGTTAACAGAAAATATCAAAACTAGGCCATTGCGCATGCGGAGATCATACCGAATGTGGTTTGACAGAATAGCCGGAAATGATGACAATGTCATCTGATGTGATATATTTTCAATGGCCAAAAAATACCATAACTGATCGAATGTTGTGCAATGGAACGCTCAATTACACGTTGAGTTATGAATTTTTAATTTATAGTATGAAAAGTTTAAGACTCACTGCAGGGAATTTGTTATTAATTTCGAATTTATCGTAAGTAGGTCAGTGCAACTGCGGAGTGCGCAAGATTATCGAACTCGCAAGAATACCGGATTTAACTGTATAACCAAGAAAACTGTTATAACAAAGTGTTTACAACTTACATTCTATTTAATTCTATTAAATCTTGTAAAACAAGCAAACCATTTGTTGCAGAAACCATTTCTGTGAATGCTGTTAATGCCAACTGTTTGTTTATAAAGATATAGTGTTTATTAGCTTTTGTTAACATATGTGGGCACGGTATATATGGACACTTTGCTCACAAAGTTAACATGTGGGAGGCCTGCAATGGGTCTAGTATTTATTTGTAATGAATGAATAAAAACATGCATAATTACTTGGCATCATGAACAGTTATTCCCATTTCATAAATTGTTTTCAAATCAGCTGTTTTAGGTTTTGTATTGGACCCATTCCCAAAGTAGTGATCAAAATCCCAAGAAAGACGTGGAATACATTCTGTCCTTGTTGTAAAGACATGCCAAAGTCATGCATAATAAAAATGTGATTGTTTAAATGTATAAAGGATAAAGAAGAAGAGGTTCAGTATAGACAACTGAATCCAGTCAGGTTGGAAAGCCTAAATCTGGGTTTGGTGAGTAATGCATGGCCTTACCTACACTCTCCGACTGGCATCCAAAATGCTGTGCTACCATTTCACTGTAGCAAATCTGAATGGCTGTCGATTTTCAGTGCAAGTCTTGAGGCATTCTTGTTCCTTGTTCGTTTTTCCAGCAGTTGAAGCGAGGCTTGGCTGTTGGTTGAAGTGGATGGAGAAATAACAAAAATATCTGTGTTTGTTTTATTTTCTAAAGCCAAGACTTCGGCTTGATATTAATTTGATCAATTTAAATGTTAAAGCTCACCAGAGTGCAACTTGCTCATGGTGATCTTTTGTTATAGCCACTGCCTTTTGTCGTCAATCATCAACTTTTTCATTGTGAAAACTCTTGAGGCCACCTTTTTATTCATGGAACTTGCTCAGAACATTTTAATGATATTGCAGCTGAGTTACAAAATGGTTCGAGTCCAAAGAAAAACTTGGGGGTCATGGGTGGGGCAACTTCCCTTAAATGGCAGGCTTAAGTGGAACCTTGTGAAAACTCCAGTAGACCTTTTTTTGTCATGAAATGACTCGGAACATTAGTTTTCCTGATATCTGTCCGTTCTTAAATGGTTCGGGAAACATCACAAAAGCTGTTTTGAATACTTTAGGTCATTTGTGTGACCGGTCTCAAGTGAGCGACCTAGAGCCTTTTGCCAGTCTTAGCTAACCTACTTGTCTGAAGCCTGGGCAAGTAAAATGAAAATCGGGCAAGAAATATTTTAAATTTATATAGTCCGGCAAGTAGCAGATTTATAAGTTGACTACATAACATGATATTTCAGGCATGTGCCTTAAAAAGTGTGTGTGAAGAAATTGGCCCTCTATATAGTCTTGTTTTGTGTAATTTTCCCTAACGAGGAATGGTATTGGGTCCCTTGTGCTATAAAGGTATCTAACTGGTCTGTCTGAAAGGTCAATTTAGTTTCAATTTAAGAATTGTCGAACTGACAGGTAAACAACTGTTGAAAGCTCTTTCATTGAAGTTTTTAATGAAGATACATGCATTATGGTTTGTTTCATTTATAAAGATTTAAAATTTAAAACAATACCCTAAGTTTAGGCTAGTTAAAATGGAATTGGGTAATTAAACAATAGGCAGCCTGAATGGGCAAGTGCCTCAGAAAAATACTTGAAGTCTGTATATTGCTGTTCAAACCAACATCTTTTTCTATCTCATGGACTGCAGCTTTGATATACTTTGATGTACTTGAATTGTCTTGATCATGTTTTGCATTCTGTTACACAATATTTATACACTAACTGTTTTTTGAGCTGTTTTTATATTGGCAGCGTTTGAGCATGTGACTCATAAATCAGCATTGGTCACCGCTAAATCCTTCTTGTACAATTTTAATGGGTATTCTATATTTCTGAACCCAGACCATTGCTCTCATTCAATATTGCATGATGCTCTGACTCTGTTAACCCATTTAATTATGGCTAGCGTCTAGAAAAAAGGCCTTGGCAAACAGCGTGAACCCAGATGAGACGCCGCATGATGCTCTGTTAAATGCCTGCCAGTGTCAGTTTAATTTTAATTAACCCATTTATGCCTAGTGTCTAGAAAAAAGACCTTTGCAAACAGCGTAGACCCAGATGAGACGCCGCATGATGCGGCGTCTCATCAGGGTCTGCGCTGTTTGCTTAAAGGAATTTCTGTAAAAAATATTCTAAATATAGAAATAAATATACTTGACATCCCTAATTTTGGAAATAAATTGATCCAATTTAGAAGGATGGGAGAGTTCACTAGGCATAAATGGGTTAAATTAAATGCCTGCCAGTGTCAGTAAAAAGCATGATCCAGTCATGCACTGTACTTCAGTATCTTTCAATCAGAAGTGACTTTTGACTACCGGTATGTGAACACCTTGACACTGAAAGCTTGTGCCATAGGAACCTTCTCATAGAGATGTGTATAGCTGAATTAAACCTTATTGCATCAAAGGTTGATTATAAAAATCAAAAAACCTTAAGCCTTTTTTATATGAGACAGTCTAATCATGCTTCACTCAAAAAGTATTGCTGATAGAGGGGTGATACTTTACAAACATAATAACCAGCATCAAAAGTGGAATGTGGGAACATCAGTGTCCTAACGACACGTTTCTAGTTTGATGTTTTTGTTGCTATTTGTTTCTAAAATATAATACATCTTGTTATCAAATTGTTTAGTTTGTAAACTTTGCCACAGGTCTTGGGGGTACTTGAACTTCTGATTTGGAAATACTCGGGGACCCATTATTCAGAAATTCTGGCACAGGGGTACCCCTGCACTAAATGACCCTAGGGAAAAGCCTGCAGTACTGATCAAAAGCTCAGCATATCAACTATTGATAGAGGACTTTGATGGTGTGTTTGGCCATTGATAACTATCATGATTATTATAATATCTATCATTTACTACACCCTCTTTGCAAACATATTCAACTGCAAAGTACACTTTGTTAACATCATAGATTTGATAAGTTTAATTCAGCTGTCTAGTTTTTATGCCCCCGGTAGGGTGGCATATTGCAGTTGAATTGCCTGTCAGTCTGTCCGTCTGTCTGTCCGTTTGCTGAAAACTTTAACATTGGTTATAACTTTTGCATTATTGAAGATAGCAACTTGAGATTGGCATGCATGTGTATCTCATGGAGATGCACATTTTGGGTGGTGAAAGGTCAAGGTCATCCTTCAAGGTCAAAGGTCTAACAACAAAATCCAAAGAAAGTAATAAGCTTTAAAGGGACATAATTTCTACACCTAGCTGCCAAATGATAAATAGTAATGTTATTTCAAAGCGGTGCAGTAGGGGGCATTGTGTTTATGACAAACACATCTCTTGTTATTTAAACATTACCCTTGTTGAAGTTTTAATAACTCAACATTGAATTAAAACAAAATTACAAAACATTCAGTTTTGCCAAAATTTCATAATAAATACAAATTCAGCGTCAACTATTTTCAATTGAGAAAGAAATTATGTGTAAAATGTTTTTAAATTCGGCGTAGCCCAGTAAAGAATGCCATGAATAAAACATCTTTAGTGACATGACACAATACATTGTCTGTGTGGATCTGTGACGAGTCTGTTATCGGGACTTCTCATTTCATATCAGGTTTTTATGAACTCCACCCAGTTTTAGGCTTGTACAGGTGTATAAACCCCCTGCAGAACAAGGAAGTACCGTACTTAATGATATTACGAAACCCTACTTTCATAAAAAGAAAAGAGCAAGTAACATGTAACAAGTTGCAAAATTTCTCAAACAATGTATTTCTGCAGAATATAAAAACAAGTTAAAAAAAAAACAGGTGACAAAAATAAATATTTGTGATAAAGTATCGTTTGTTTATAACTTTCAGTTGGTCAATTACTGTTGCGCTGTCTCTCTGTCTTTAAGATATTTTTATAGTGGTTACTGCTAAGAAAGGGAAGACGCCTATGATTTTTAGGTCACCATGTCAAAGGTTAGGACATTCGGCACTATTTGTTTTAGAACGCCTTGACCAGTGAACATGAAAATTGATATAGTGGTACTGGTGAAAGGGGAGGAAAAGTATATACATTATGATTTTGAGTTCACCAGGTCTTTGATCGCATGAGCTTGTGTCAAGAAATTGGTTTCTTCACGATATCTGGAGAATGCTTTGACCTCACGTCATCTATATTGGTGTGCTGGTTGCTTGGGAGAACATAATGATTTATATTGATTTTGAGGTCAATGGGTCAAAGGTTAATGTCACAAGTGCTTGTAACAGGAAATTCATTTCCACACGATAGTCTGAGAACGTTTTGACCTAAGATCATCTAAATTGTTGTTGTGGTTACTGATATACCTGATTCAGGTCAAGGTCACAGGTGCTTGTATCATGATACTGGTTGCTGCACAATATGTAGAGAATTCTTAGAAACCTATAAATAAGTATTCAGGTTATTCTTGACAAAGGAAAGCTCTAAGGTCACAGGGACCGCATTTCTTCAAGTTGTGGGCATACATGTTTTACAAATGTGTTTGGTTTAGATTTACAATTGTGACATTTAAATACATTTTATCAAAGATATGAAATAGATTTTCTTTTCAGGCAATCATCTTATGAACTTTCTATGTAGTCATACGCATGAGGATACACATTTACTATTGCTTCACTCCTATCAGGGAAATTCAAGTCCACAAACATATAAAAATTTAAAATTGCAGAAATGATTTTTAAAGGACATCTCACCTTCCAAAATGCAATAAATCTCATTAAAATTGGACCAATAATAATTATTTGTTGATTTTAAATTGTAATGTTCTTTTATGCGCGATAGCGTGTGATGCCCCTGGACTTATCACGAGTGTTTCATACTTAGTGCACGGTTAAGTGTACATTCTATTCAAACCTAGCGCTTTCAAATTTAAATGAATCGTGCTCTGTGAAAGGGGGTTTAATGCATGTGCGTAAAGTGTTGTCCCAGATAAGCCTGTGCAGTGTGCACAGGCTAATCAGGGATGACACTTTCTGCTTTTACTGTATTGTTTGTTTCAAGGAAGACTCTTCTTGTCGAAAATCCAGTTTTGACAGAAAGTGTTATCCCTGATTAGCCTGTGCAGACTGCACAGGCTAATCTGGGACGACACTTTTTGCACGTGTATTAAACCCCCTTTTCACAGAGCGAGGCTCAAATGTATTGTTCACGAACTGAAAAGTGTTTATGTGGACTAAACCTTAGTTTCTTTTCCTAAGAACTAATACCATATCACCATTAATTGAATTATTTATGTTGGACAGGACTTTTGATTGGCATGAAGTCACATTAAAGAAGCATAAAGTCACGTTTGACTAACCCACGTCTAGAAGTAATCCCCTTATGAATGATGGAACATGCTATTGTATTGTCCATGTGAATTCTTAAGCTCTAGTTATTCTTGGAATAGCTGATGAACGAGAGCGTGTCCTGAACATGTGATTGCCTTACCTGCGTTATAAGACCCCGATACAGATACGGTGATTTCCTACATGCATTTCTTCATAATGTACTGCATTTTGTCAGACTTGTATCATATTGGTACATTATTATGTTAAACAGTGACATAACTGCCTTAAAGCTACAATTTACATTGAATTTTGGTGTATTTAATTGATTGTGGGGTAAGTGTACATTATTTGTAATTGATGTCATGCACTTTGCCATTTCTTTTGGCAAAAGACTAAAAAAAAATCATTCTAAAGGTAGAAATAAAACAAGATGGCTGTAAATTTGATAATTTGTGTATCTAAACTAACTGTGCATGTCTTGAAACATAAATTGATCCACTCCTTTGAATTATAACAGATAATTACATGTTGCCTTTAATCATGGAGTATGATTTATATTCCTATATTCATTTCCAACGGTTTTCATTCACAAGGAAAGAATAATTTAAAGCATTTTTGTATGCGTACATTGTAATTTCAAAAGTGTTATTTTATACGGCAATGATAATCATTTATTTAATTAGTCATACATTGATCTTTGATCCTATAATTACCATACCATACATTGCCATTGTAATAAAAAACTTCCTGTTAATGTATTGCTGATAATTACTGAAGTGAATCAGCACTTGAAATGTTTCAGAAAGTAATAATTGATCTTCAATTACATAGCTTTGGACTCTTTATGTGTAGCAAGACTGTGCATGTAACTTCCTGTTTCATGCCAATTTAGGTGTAGCAAGAAATTGCGATCGATTCAATTCCTTCATTTATTGAGTTGGTATATAATTCTGAATTAAACTACATGTATAACACATGTATCTAGAGGTACATGTACATGTATCATAGCGATAATGAATTCACCAATATATTGTCAATGGCAAAAGTGATTTTTTTTATGGCAATTTCAGGCCCATTCCCCTCCAGAAATAATAAATATTTTTCCCCTATTTTGTAAAAAAAGTCCCCTCCAGATGTTTAAAAAAAAAATGTTAGAAAGAAGTGTCTATTGATAATTATATTTTATTAATTTTCATAAACAACAAACAAAGTATATAACTTTAATTAATATGATTTTGAATTATTTTAAAGAGTTATATTATATTAGTTTTTCCCAAATCTGTGGACTTTTCACATGAATTGCATTTTTTCCCCAAAATGGCCAGGAAATGTCCTGATGTGTCAATATTTGTTGATAACAAAATCCAATTTGGTCCATTTTGAAGATTTTTTTTCTCAAATTTGCCATTTCATCGATTTAAAACATTCCAATTCGACTCAAAATGGCTAAGAAAACTGTGTCTGTGCATAAAGGCTGAACTGTCTGAAACTGATGTTGAAAAGATCATTAATATATTTAAGAAAAATGACAGATACATTAATTCAGCTGTGAATATTACATTCATACATACAAACATTGTGTATTCATATAATAAATATCATAACATATAAGTGTGAATTTTTAATTTTCCCCTTTTCCTACAAAACGATGCGTTTTCCCCCTTTGAACGGGCCCTGCCACCATTCCCCTATAGGTGAAAAAAAACACTGGTATCGTGTAAATTGATTTAAATGAATAATCTGTTAGATTACCCGGTTATTCGACAATTTTTCATAACTCCGGGCCAAAACACCCTTTTTGGGGAAGGGGCCTCAGCCTTTATTTAGGGGGAAAATAGCGCGATTTTGTCTTATTTGGGGAAAATAAGAAATTTGTATTTCATTTGGATAATGGAGTTTATACATGAAATAAATTATATTGGGTGGCCACAAAGTAAGGAAGGTACAGATTCTCTACTGATACAAACTTGCACTGACTGTGGATTTAGATCCCCAAGTGGACCCGTCCCAATTTCCGATTTTTTTTTTTTTTACCCCTCAAATTGGAGTTTTTGAGTCCCATTTGGGGAAAAATAGGGGTTATTTTGGTTGGGGAAGCAGCCGATATTCGGCTTCTTGAAAGAAGGGTTTTTTGGCCCTGTAACTAACCAGGCTTTCCCCAATTATCATCATGATCCTTTATCTCTCATAATGTATGTTATATACATGTACTAACTATATTACAATGTTATCTATGTATCAAAGCAGTTAAATAAATAATTGGTTTGCTTCTTTCTTAAGTTATGTCACAGCTGAGTAAGAATAAGTAATGTAATATGTAAGCGATGTTTTCACGGTATCTAAATCCTTTTGTTTACATACATCCTTCATGCATTGAGGAAATTCTACCACCCAATCGTTATGACATTGCAGTGTTGTTGAAAATTTGAACGCTATGGGGTATATTTACTGCCGGTTGAACTGTAATAAATGCGGATACGTCTTAAGTAAATATTTGCAATCTTCATATTTAAGGGCGTTGGTATTTTGGAGTGTACTGTATTCAGTACACTGGTTTTCCTCTAGTCATCTTGTCATTGTATTCATGGTTTGTGATGTGTTTGTATTGTGCTTGAGCTTATTGTTAGCTGTAGCACAGTTCAGAGTGGAATATAATACAATTAATTGACATGGTAAGCGTGGAGCAGGAATCTGAAATAGATGTAGGGGAGCAGTTTAATGTTGAAATTAAACACCCCAAGTTTTTGTTTAACCTGTTTATGCCTAGCGTCTAGAAAAAAGGCCTTGGCAAACAGCGTAGNTGAAAATTATCGATCATTTTCACCAATAATTTTCATTGTTTGAAACAGTGAAATTATCAGTTTTAATTCACTGATATTTCTCTTTAAACCACCAGAAAGCATTAAATAAATAGACTTAATTGCATAATTATGTTGTTGTCATACGTTTGAAAAATTCATAAGGTTTTATTATCATTATTTGATATATGGGTTTATTAAACATGAATAATTAACATTTTAAACACTGAAATACTTGTTTGACAAAAGTTAATTGTTATCCTTGTTATACACAAAAGTAGATGTCAAAAATTTAAAGCCAATCCAACATAGTTACATGTATAGCAGGTTTTTTTTTATCTGATTTTGGGGTAAAGGTCTGGCCTTTTTTGAGGGGAAAAGAATTGCGCGAAACGTCTGATTTTGGGGAAAAAAAAGTAAGTTTTAAATAATCACTTTAACATATTTTACTGTTTTAAAACAAATTCAAGGCAACAGATGATTTAATTATGCAATATTTTTCCACACTGGATCAGGTTTACTCATTGAATTAAAGGTTTTCAATTATTATTATTATTTTTATTTTTTTTGAGATCTCATGGTTTTGGGGGAAAACATTTTCAGAGGGGAAAAACTTCTAGGGGAAAAAACCTGAATAGTATGACTCACAAATATCATACCCTCAAATCTTAATCTGTTCATGTGAAAGGGGGCAGGGCTCGAATTACTTTATTTCAACTCGCAAAAAAATGCGAGTTGTTAAAATTTTAACTCGCATTTTTTCTTTCCAACTTGCAATTACAAGTTTAAAAAAAAACTAGGATTGCTTCTTCGGCATTTCTTTTTATCAGGTTCGACCTCGGAGTCGGATGGTCTGTCTTCCACAGAGGAGACGGAGGATTTCACCACAAAAAAGCTCTATATTTTTTTAGTAGACGACATTTTGCTGGTAAACGTCACGTGACTAGTGTTTGTCAAATAGTCGGCAGCGTTATGAACTCGGTCACGCCCGGTGTACAAAGTTTACTCGCGAATAAAGTTTTCTATTTCATGTTACCTATTGCGCTTCTCAAATTTTAATTCTGAGCCAGTCGTTAATTTCTTTGGGTTTATAATTTTCTCCAAAACATATAGAGTACGATAAAGACAGTGTTTACATATCCACAAACACTTATGCCCCGGAGACGTACCGAGAAACGGGCATCGACCGAGAAATAAACCTTTGCAGACAAACCGGCCGGATTTACCTCCCTTGCAAACAATGTACCGTATTTTACCATGTATACCACGCACCCATGTATAATGCACACCCAATTTTTAAAAGCCAAAATGGAGAAAAAAAAAGAATTTAAGACAAAAAAGCTGGCAAAAAGACCGAAAATGGCCGCCATTTTACTATTGCGCAAGCAATAATCCGGGTAATTGAAAAGTTTAATTTTGTATTCAACAATAGGAAGCGTCATTATGATACGGAGCATGGGTTGCATAGCACTATATTACCTGACATATTTGTAATTTTCCAACAACAAATTAACAGTCCTCGTGCATTTCATGTTAAAACTTGGGAAAATAAGAAATCATGTACATCATGTAATTCTTCCTCGTGGAAAGCATGGGCTTTTAATTTGAAGATGAATAAAAACTCGTAGTGCTTTGTTTTAAAGTGGAAACTTTTTATGTAAATTACGCTGCATCTTAATGGCTACTGTCGTTGAGATGTCAGTATTGACGTTAAACTGCTCATCTATTATAATGGTCAAGTGGGGTTATTGTTTGTCGCACTACACAGGCGTGAATGTGATGCACATGAAGCCGCTAAAAATCTAGACCAAACTGGAAAACAACCAGAAGTCACACCTACCAATACCCGCGAAAAAACTCGTTGACACCCCTTTACCAGCTATCCGGTATGTGGTCAACAGCCCAACGTTGGCTGTCAATGAATTAGTGCACACACACAAACAAAGACGAATACATGTTTGCATATTTTATTCAAACATTGTATTTTTTGTAAAAACTGTTGCAACCTGTTCATTTCTGCCGCTTCTGACTCTTTTTTTTTGTTCCGACAACGGCCCCTTCACTCTATAAGATTATAAGGTGTAGTTTTCTGAATAAAAAAATGGCGGCTAATTAGCTCATTTACGTTATGGAAATGATTTTTTTGCAATTTTTCAACAAGGATTGCTTCGTACCAATGTATAACGCGCATCAACTTTTTAATGGGAAACTTTGAGGTAAAAAACTGCGCGGTATACATGGTAAAATACGGTAATTGACAGATTTGAAACTGTCACATTATAAACTTAGACGATTATGATCGACGGCAAAGACCATAGATAGACCACTGTATCCTCCCAATCTTCAGACGATTTTTTTTTGTAAATCTGCACATTTGTTTGTTTTTTTCCCCAACTCGCAAAAAATGGCGAGTACCTAAATTGTGCACTCGCATTTAAGACGCGTTTTTTTAAATTAACTCGCAAATGGCCTGTTTGCGAGTGTTTAATTCGAGTTCTGAAAGGGGAAAATATTGTGTTACTCAGATAAATAAGGTTGCAGTGTAACTGAAGTATCGAGCTAAGTCATTCTAAGAATTATCAGTCTGATAAAATCAAAACCTTTACAAGGTAATGTTGCATCAACATACAGGATACAACATACAGATAAGTGTTTTGCATGTATTTCAGTTACATGTAAATGTTACTTTATACTGATAGTATCTTGGCTTTGTCTTTACCACTATGTGCAAACTTGATAATAGCATTTTTATCCTATATTATTCATGTACATGAGCATGTTACTATACTTTTCCATATGCAATGTACATCACTGTTTTCCAGTACCTATTTTATTTTATACCTTTGATTTATTATAAAGCACGTAAAATCGTGCTTTTTTACGAGAGATTTTTCAAACGGTTGGTTGAGTTTATTGCAGTGCAGATTTCTGATGTTTTTAATAAACTAATTTACCTCTTATATTGAACCAATGCGTTACATGTTTGTCACATTCTGAAAGCCTGTGCTACATTAAACAAATGTGCCGCACTGTGTGAAAACTGGTCTAAATGCATGCGCATAGTGTTGTCCCAGATTAGTCTGTGCAGTCCGCACAGGCTTATACGGGACATTTCTTTCCTGTTTAGAGGAAGCTTCTTGTAAACAAAAAACAGTTTATGCGGAAATTAAGTATCGTCCCAGATTAGCCTGTGTGGACTGCACTGGCTAATCTGGGATGACACTTGACCAACATGCATTTAACCCCATTTTCCCATAACAGGTATCAAATAACATTATGTGGCAAAATCGCTTACCCATAATTATATTCCCAGCTGGTTATTCTAGAGGATGAACAGGCAAGTGAAATTTTGCAAGAATTAACATAGTTACGGAAAACCATTGAAATATCAGACATTGCTACTTTTTTTACAAAACCTAAAGAATTAAAACAAATATAATTTCAAGGGTTAAGCGCCAAACTACATTGTACATGTATTGTATCTACGGTAAATTAGAAATGTAAAGCAAATATAACATCGCACTGATACTTCATTTAGTTATATATATAATCTGATGAAACAGGGTTTTTTTTGGCCCGATTTTATAGCCGAATAACGGCTATATTCCCAATAGCAAAATGTATACTTTTTTCCCAAAATTTGCTTAAAAATTCCCAAATTCCAAAAAAAAAAAAATTTTTTTTTTTTTTTTTTACTTTTCGCGCGAAAAAGTTTGCTTATGAATTTATTTTCCCAATTTCTTGAAAATGCCGATAAAATTCCCAATTTCAAAGCCATCGGCTATCTTCCCAAAGATTGGAAAAAAAAAACCTGTGAAAAGACTGACTGTGCCTGTCTCAAATGACACTGATCAACAGTTTACACTAACCTTAATGAGCGTCACTGTGGGAAAATGGGGCTTATTGCATGTGTGTAAAGTGTCGTACCAGATTAGCCTATGCAGTCCCCACAGACTAATCAGGAACGACACTTTCCGCTTTCATTGATTTATTTTTATTTAAATGGAGTCTCTTCTAAGGGAAAATCCAGTTTAGGCGGAAAATAATTCGCCTGCAGTCTGCACAGGCTAATCTGGGACAACACTTTTCACACATGCATTAAACCCTGTTTTCCCAAAAAGAGGCTCAAATTTATGTTGCTGAGTAGGTTAATGATATAGTTCCTATAGTTCATACTGGTTATATATCATGACCTCCTGTTTTTCAGCGTGCTTCCAAGATGTTAATAGATCCAGAAGTTCGCTTCAACAAACTAGAGCAGATTGGAAAGGGGTCATTCGGCAGCGTGTTTAAAGGCATTGACAATGAAACACAGGTCAGTTCTGAGAAAGCATATGATTAATTTAGACGAGTTTAGAGTCAGGCCTCCACACTAACGGTGTCCCGGGAACCCGAGGACATTAAATTTTGGCGAGGGTCACCAGTTCTTTCAAGCTGGTTGATCCTCCGGGAACCCTTAATTTATAGAACCACTTCGTATTGATTGACCATTTTGAATCCGCGTAATTATCTTCTATTTGTTGCCGTGTTTATAAGAAGAACTTCCGAAACGGTTAGTAGTGTATTTTCAATATCTCGGACTATCTGTGGTTAGGTACATGCGCGAAGTATTCCGATTACGCGAAGGGTAGTAACTTGTGGTGGTATACTAAAACCGTTTTCGCGACCACACAACAAAAACAAAATTCGGTAATAAATTTGACAATTTAAACAAAATTGTGGAGATACCTCAAGGGTGTTAAAGAGATCGCACCCAAGAAACCAAAAACGAATGCAGAGCTGTAAGAAACGCGAGAAAGAAAAACGAAATTGGCAATTTCAAGATGAATGGGCAAAAATCTGGTCTTGGTTGTCCTATGAGAATGATGAAGAAAAAAAACTATGGTATGCACGATTTGCCAGAAATATGACAATGAGGGGCCATTTGATGTTGATGATGTTGATGAAAGACATGATATCCAAAGTTTACAAAACACGGCTTATAAGCTATTTANGCCGGCCGATGTATATGTCCCTGTGAAATATCTTGATTTTTGCCGATACGCGTACGATGAATCCGATGTCGGGCGATCGCCGGGCGATAACCGTGCGTTGATCGTCCGATCTTTTTACGATCTCAATACGATTCCTTCCCGGGCCCGACGTCGGGTAAAATTTTAAGTGAGACTTAAAATTAATCCGGACGCCGCCCGATGCCACAAAATGACCCGATGCCCGTGCGATCATCGCCCGATCGCCAGCCCAATGAGCGGAAAAATACATCGGCCGCTGATCGGACGGCGATCGGTCTCTATTTGTGACTGAGGTATTAGAGAGACTATCAAAGGCTTTTTTGTATGGTTTGCTGTCAAACGATCAGTTACAAATGGTTAAATTATGCCAAATATTTTTTATGCCATCAAATTGGTTCAAGATTATAGTTCATTGTATCAATTGGTCAAAATGCTAGTGCACGTAATTACTTTATTTCAAGCCCGTGAATTAATTCATGCTTGGAGTGTAACATCTTCAAAACAGAGGTTTCTTGTAAATATAGCACGCAACTGTTTTAATGCAAACACATTTGAAATGTTGTACAATTGTTTTGACAGGTGTGTTTCCAGTCCATACAATTATCACGATAAATATGGGTCAAAGCCCATCGAGTTTTGCCAACATTTTCAGCTGGTATTATACGATTCTGCGCAATACTTAAAACATAACAACAAGCGTAAAAATGAATATAGGTGGGGTCATCGCATGGGAGTAGTTGCAATAATCCATCTCCCAGCTATTGAACCTGAGCTGTACGTATGTACTCATAAAAGCTCTAAGCATTCAAGAACAACTACGCAATGGAGTGGGATTTTAAAGACTCTATAACGCAAGTAGATGTTGGTTAACAACTAGTCACAACAACAAACACATTTTAATAGCGTGTTTATCCAATTACAAAACATCGTTTAATTTCTTAACATAAAGTGTCACGAGCTTTAACACGAATTTCAAAGAAGAATTATGAATGTTTGATGTCGTTTTCGTTTGAACCAGCGGTCTGGAGATGAAAAAAGTAGATATTTAGGTATAATACTTAATGAATGCTTTTAGGCAGTCAATACCACGGTACTTAATTAGATAAAGACTAACACCGGGGAAATTAAAAATCGCTGGTGCTTGAACCAAGAAAATGGATAAATTTGCTGAAAACCTAAGTTAAGTAAAATATTCATAATTCAATTAAAGGCGAAGATCCTATTATAGGTATTGAATTAGATAAATACTAACACCGGGGAATTAAAATCGCTGTTGCTTGAACCAACCAAATTGAAAAATTTGATAAAATCGTAGCAGTAAAATAAAATATTAATCATTTAATTAATATCGGTGGCGTTTGACGAGTTCTCGAGTATTGGCAATTATTCTGTCTGGGGCGAAACACATACATCTGGATTGCGAATGCCATGCTTTCTTCAGGTGTATCAAATACAATGAAATACGATTAAATTATCTGTATAGCTGGTTTTATTTAGGTTATTCATCGCTAGATTTGTATACCATCATGAGGTATTTAAAATAAGTTATGCATATGTATGTATATCATCTACTGAAAAATATCAATAACTAAATCAAATACTTTCGATATATTAACACCGCATATGTCCTGTATGTTTGTTGTTGATTGTGTATGTGTGTGCGTGTGTGAGGATATGTTCTAACCACAACTATGTTAAGATCTAAAAATATCAATAACTGAATCATGTACATTGCTATACTAACACGACCAATATATATTTTTATTAACATGTTCTAGACACAACTCTGTTAGGATAAAATAACTAGTTATAAGGTATAACTATGTATTTTGGGCCGGAGGCCTTTGTTTACCAAATTAAATTGACTTGACTTGACATACGAGTCCATACATAAAAGTTTATGTCAAAACAATCATCATTTTATTAAAGCCGATGATCCTGATCAGCGGCGCGCGACTAGTACTCGAGTACTGACAGTTATTTTGTCTGGAGGTGAAACACATTCGTACCCAATCAATGGCAATTAAAGGTACGAACGAACTTATTTAAATGTGTCGCGCTCTGTGAAAAAGGGGTTTACTGCATGTGCAGTATATATATATATATATATATATATATATATATATATAAGACACAGTATATAATTTTTGAACCAGGTCAGTGTGCTGTGGCCTAAGGTGCGATTTTTTCCTTCAAAGATTTATCTATTTTGCCACCTTACAATGTAGTAAACCAAAATCATTATGATTTTTTTTTAAAGATAATTTAGAAAATACATTATTTAGAAAAATGAGCAATAAAACTGCCTTTCAAGATATCAGCTCTAAAGATTAAACATATTTCTAAGTTCTATATAGCATTTTTTTTATACCAATAACACTATCGTTTTGAAAAATGTGAAGTGACGTCAATAGAGACTGAATTGTTAAGAGTAATGTTTTAAAGAAATCCAGCCTGAACTTGTTAAAAGTGAAGAACAATCTGATTCTTTAGATAAAAAAACAACAACACGTCAACCGATAATCATAAGTATGCTTTTTAAAAATAAATAATTTAGATGATGTTTTAAAACGATAAATATACCAATTCTCAAATACCCCCTTGATATATGTTATCATGCATGTGCACTATATCAGTTGTTTCTTTTATAATTAACCTATACATATTATATAAACAGGTCGGTTGAAAGAATGGAGCGTGCGAGCTAAGTAAAAAAAAAATGATTCCCATTTAGATACACATGTAATCACAGGAAAGTAGGACTTAACTCTTTCTGACACATAAAAGATAAGCTCCACACATTTTCCCATCTGAATCTAATTAATAGAAGCAATTATTTAAAACCAAACAAGCAAATCGGGTTGAAAAAGTGACATGTGGGGATTGAGTATTTCGAGCACTGATGTGAGAAGTTAAGGTTTTATAAACAATACATATTCTTGCGTTATATGATATATGAGTGAAAATACTGTATTTTGAAAAATAATGTTATCTCATTTGTTATATAAATAAGCTGTGTCCTAAGGTGCGATTTTTTTTTCCCATTTATTTCTCGCAAACTGTGCCGCATTAAAACGCAGTATACCAAAATCATTATGAAATCATTTTTTTTAAGATAATTAAAAACTATATTGAGAAAACATGAGCAATAAAACTGCCATTTTAGAGATCTACTCTTAAGATTAAACATATTTCTAATTTCTTAAAATAACTGATTCTTTAGATTAAAAAAACCCGCCAACAGCCAGTAATGCTTTTTTAAGATAAGTAATTAAGATGCTGCTTTAAAAAATACTATAAAATATATAACTTCTTAAATTACTCCCCTGATATATGTTATCCTGTATGTGATCTATATCAGTTATTTCGTAAATCATTTACTTATGAATAGTTTATGATAAGGTCGGCGGAAATAATGGCGCTGAGACAACAAGTTTGTTTCTTATTTAGATATACATAATAAAAAAAACATAATATCATACTTGAACAAAAAATATAATAATTCCAAATCTGGAAGGATTTTCTTGTGATTGCAGAGGTTGTTTGTGAGAGCATGGAACGACAACTCTTCGAGGCAATTGCCGTATGTGTACTCATATCTTAAAGCGAGTGTGTATCATTACGATAAATTTAATAAAACGACAGTTATGAACAAGGTGTGAAATTGAAATTGATTCTAGCCTTCTTGTTGTCTTATTTCTTAGTCTTATTTCTTGCCAACAGCCTTTATACACTATCAGCGTTTTGATTTGGTATAAGTAACAAATTATGTAATACTAGATGTTGGTAACATCAATAGTATACATGTATATTACACATATTGTCACTTTGTGTAATAATTAAAGTTCTTATCTACCAATATTGTTGTTGTTTTAGTTTTTTAATCTCTTTATTTCACACAAGCTAGTACTCATGTGTTTTTCCACATTGTACAAAAAATATCTCTGAACAAACATACTCATAGTAAGAAGGTAAACAACAACGATTCCTTTATGTCGTCAACATTTGTTATGAATGGCTGAATCTATAGAATGTATTGGGTGTGGTGTGCATTGATAATTAATTTTATATTGCATCTGTTAAGATATAGACAACAAATGATTCATCTTAAGCCCTTTCCTTCTCATGAGAATCAATGATTTTGCAAATAAAACTGATTTTTTTTACAAAATATAAAATGTTGAATTTGATAATTACGTTCCAATCCGAATATTAATTAAAATTCCCTTTTAAAAAGATTTTATAATGGAAAAGTATTATTAAAATATATAATTGCAATTTTGAAAAGTAGCTGTTGTGTAAAATGTTATTTCATTAGCTTAATTGTTTTCTTATGTCTATGGCATTGACCTTTGACACATGCTGTCACTGATCAGTTAAATATAGTTATTGTTAAAGGGACTGTAAACCACGAATGACGAAAAAAGGAAAGTTCTAAAATACCGTATTTGTTTACAATTATTAGTTTATATTGATTAAAATATCACGACTGGTATATAACATTACTTGAAAAAAGTGTTTTTTTTTTTTATTTTTTATTTATTTTTGTATTTATTTATTTTTATGCATACCCAGTTAAAATAAATAAATGCAAAAATAAATGATTCATCGTCACGTGGTTAACCCAGGAATGCAAATTGTGCATGCGTAGTGAATTGTATATATTTTATATATAAAATTATCAATGTACTTGCGTTATTTATAGTGTGTATATCGTTATGTCACCTATTTTCGCGATGTACTTATATTACCGAATATACTGAAACTATGAACTTTTTTCAAGTAATGTTATATTCCAGTCGTGATATTTTAATCAATATAAACGTATAATTGTAAACAAATACGGTATTTTATAACTTTTCTTTTTTGGTCATTCGTGGTTTACAGTCCCTTTAAAGGTCAACGGTGTACAAACGGTATGCAAATTAATGACAGCAAAACAGTCATAATGATTGTTTAGACGAGTATAACTTAAATGCTGGAAATCCAAAAATGTCAATACTTAATAATCGAATATGTAATGATAAATTGTCGAAAGTGTTATAAATGAGATAAAAAATCTTATTACATTTATCGGTATAGCACATACATACTGTTACGACGTTTATTTTAAAATTTAATCAAATAAAATGAAAATCCGTCAACATTGAAAAGGCGATTGTAATAAAAAATATATTTCTATTTAAATCCACTTATGATTGCGACTTTTGCAGGTACAGCCTAACGCAAGTAAATACTTTGGAATGCCCGCCTCTGACAACTGGCAAAATGCACAAAACGCATGTCAACGTTTTGGTGCAAAGATGGCCACCGCAGAAACAGCATCAAAGCTGAACGCAATCAGAGCCGTCGCTGAATTCCCGTATATCTGGCTAGGTGCAAGAAGAAACGAGAGTGGGTGGTTCTGGCTGTCTGGTGTCGCTATGGCTACAACGCCTGTATACTACAAAACAGGCGATTGCTTGTATCTGATGGAAGGAAATCAGGTTACTGAGAATTGTACATACAAACACTACTGGGTCTGCGAAATTCAGTTTTAACTTTGGTTTCAAAAATGATGAAAATGGTTTGTGAATTTCATTTGTTTGTTGAATGATCTGCATTCCGTTTATAGTCGTGTACCGAGCATATCTGTATACGAAAACTAACACAGATATTTAATTAGACAATAAAAACATTGTCGGAATATATCTTTTTTAAATCTATTTGTTTATGTATTATATCGGCTGTTTGTAAATTCCGCTTACTAAGATTTAACCACACAGAAACTTTGAAACATTCATTGATTGTTTTTTCTTTCATAACTTATAATATTTATTAATTGATGTCGAAGACGAAATGGTGTCTTAACATACAAAAAAAAAAGATGTCTATATTAAAACACAATTAAAATACAATTTGATTATCTTCATTCTGCCTTACTCGTAACATGATTTTAGCAAATATGTTACGAATCTGTTTTTGTTGTGGACTATTTTGGATTGGCTTAATTTAAATGCACTTACATACAATTTGAAATGTCTAAATGTTCGTGGAACCGTATATTTTGTTTATGTAATAAATGTACCGTTTGCATAAAATGATATCACAGTTCTTCGAGATCAAATCATCCGTCTTAATGAAGATCTAGTTTGTTTAAAAATAATACAAAACTGCATGGCCATCAGTAACAACAATATCGGTAACATGAAAATGAACGGAAAAAAAAGATCTATAATATCAAAGTTTGAAAGGTATAATTTTCATGCGATATCTTAATAATTTTCACTTCTCAACCAAAAGCTACACTAATATTATAATTCAATCCAATGTGACTGTTTTGTTTATTGTATGCTCTTATTGTTATAATATTTTGTATTTTTGTATACATTGTGTGTATGAGAATTTATATTTGTATACCCATTTGTTCATAGGAATAACTGTGAGTCACCCCCCAATTTGATAACGTCATTTTCTCAAAAAAGATACATTTCATTAATGACTATTAGAACATAAGTGCATAATATCTAAATAATCACTTTTTGCTTTAGAAATTCAGATCACGTTATTCATCTGTCGAAGGTTGTCTGATACATAGTCTTAGTAATATGACCTGCCCCCAAACATTTACTAATGTAACAACTTCAGTCAGCATTATTTCAGGCAGATATTAATGAAGTGGTATGATAAAATTTGCAATATTTGGGTATATCAGGTTCAATTATATTGTCGTTTTGAACACAAATAGCTCAGTATCGATCCGAAAACAAAGATATGAAGTTCCCTTTTACTCTACTTAATCTGGCTTCTATATCCGGGATGAATTAATCAGGTTTTTAACAATGTTCAGTTACAGAGTACATATATCTCGAAACTGCTAAATCTTAACAATTATTTGTTGCAATTGTGATACTCGATGTTTAAAAAAATGTAGTTCGGATGTCTTTGACATCAACACCCATTCATCGCTAGTGTGGATATATATGTAGTATGTAGCTTGTTGTTTCACCGCATATTACAGCAGTCATAACCAATTTCCGTGAGTTTGGATGACAATGTATAACACGTTTTATCGATATTTTTCCAAATATGTTTTCTCATTATCATCAAATCTTTCATAGCCCGAAAACAAAAAGCTCATAATTAGACACGTCGCACAACTGATATCAGATAAAAAAAATGAGGTTGGTGCCATGCTGGCATAGTCAAAATTGTTATAAAACTGCACACATTACTACAATTGCTGACGAGGGCTAGAACTTTTCGTTTAGTAATAACAATAATATTCAGTTCAGATACAACCTTAGCAGACGTATGAGCAACTCTTTCAAAACGATACTTATAAACATTTTACACGCTGAAAAGTGCATATCCAAATATATATCTACTAAATACCTGTTGTACTTGAATTCAAACTATATGCATGGTTCAATATGAGTTAAGGATAGAAATCGCTTTGAGAGAAGTTTGTTATGCAGTTATCAACAAGTGTATGTAAATTGTAATATGAATAGCTTTTATTGACGTTTTGTTTCTTATCATGCACTCGTATAATATTTTTGAAATAAACATACCAGCAATACAAGCATTTTGTCAGCTGTTGCTTCCATATTGTATCACATCATCAAATATGTAAGGTATTCATTGTGCATGTCTACTAAGAAAAAGAAATGAGATCTACCAAGCGAAACAAGAACGTTGTCATAGTGATATGTCAGTTCGTAGGGGACACTGGTACCATTTTTGATTTACATTTCAGTCACCGTGAAGGTGTTAAACTTTATTTTAAAGCCTCTATAACGCTCAAAATCTACGAAAGTTTCGTAAAATGTTTCATAAAATAAAGTTACCCCATAAATAATCGGTGTTCCTTAAAGCAATAGCACAAATTTCAACGCTAGATGTCGTCTGGTAACGAAGATTTACTAAGATACAAAATGCAATTTTTTATTTTATTTGTGTGGGGTACAATATATTCAAAACATGTTCATGTACCAATTTAGTGCCGTGTATCGTATGAATTTATATCGTTGTGGGGAATTAAAATGGAATAAATTGTAACACACAAAAATAAAAAGAGCATTTTATATCTTGTTAAATCTTTGTTACCAGAACACAAATAGCGTTTAAATTTTGGCTATTGCTATAAGGAACACTGATTATTTATATGTTAACTTTATTTTACGAAATATATTACGAAAGTTTCGTTTATTTTGAGCGTTATAGAGGCTTTAAACTTTATTGTAAAGAGTCCAGCGGGAGCGGTCGATATGAATTGTTTGCGCTCTATAATATGTTACTTGTTTTTCTACTTATTGAACTATGAACATATTATCTCTCTTCTAGAGAACAATAAGTTCACTCGTTACTTGCGGCAATTTTCATCCTGTTTGCATTGTGCGTTTAATATATAATGACACGTCAATATATGACTACGTTTACACTAGAAATAATCTAGATTCCCAAGCTTACAAACGGGCACATTTACTTTTAATTTAAATGTATATTTGCAGCAAAATAATGTGTACATATTTAAAAAAAAATGAGATCTTTAAATAAATTAAAATAAACATAATGTATATTTTTTTTCCTCCCATAATGTCAAAGAGGGTCTTGTTTACATAATCTACCTAATATTGACAGTCTATTTCATTCTCTTTTCTTACTAAACCACCCAAAAGAGCAACGTCTTTATTTCTTGATATACACTTTCAACCGACTAATCAGCTGATACACCTGTTGCGCGATATACAATTAAATAAACCAAATGATAGGGCTAAACACCATTATAAAACAAACATAAAACATCCAACGTGGCTACAATTATATAAAATAAGAGCACCGCATAGCGGCTGCCAACGCTCGGCTGTGGGTGCTTGGATTTTATTTTTTTGACCTTTGACCTTCATTGACCTTGACCTTTTCACCACTCAAAATGTGCAGGTCCATGAGATACACAATAAAAAACCCAAAAAGTGTTTTTGACCTTTGACCTTGAAGGATGACCTTGACCTTGATCTTTCACCGCTCAAAATGTGCAGCTCCATGAGATACACATGCATGCCNCTGCGTACGGCGGACGAGCTGGCTACGACAAAACCTCTTCTTCGAAAACAGCCGAGCTAAAAATAGTCAAAGCAACGGGTGTCAAGATAATCATATTCGTAACGCTTCTATTTCGAATATTAATTCATTTCGCCCGTTTGGATTCCAGTTTTGTGGCAGGAAAATCCATCGAAAGGCAGCGGAAGTTTCAATAAAGCTTGTTGTATTGGCATACCTTTGATTGCGATAGACTTTGGAAAAAAAGACAAATGCCTCTTTATAGACGAATTTGGCCCATTTAAAATCCTTTCAGAATCACATTCTATAACAACCGTTATTATTTAAATGAAACTGCCATGGTTGATTTTGTCCAGAGGAAAAATACTTATAAGTACTCCGCGTTACATCGTAAAGCGGAGTACTTTTGTCCTGGCGGACATGAGAAAACAAACCAGTTTTACAAGTTTGTGTGTGTATGGCTATTTATAGAAATAAATAGCGTTAGAAATCAGTTCTAGCGAGGTCGTCAACTTCAACATCAAATTCAAATTCATGTGTTGTATGAGATACACGTTTTATATGTATATTGTATAAAAATGTTGTTTGATGATATTAACATGCTCGGATAAAGGCCGTAATTCCTTTATTCGGAAAAATGGTCAAAGTGCATTGCTTCGTGCCTCACGTTCCTTCCTTGGTCGGGTATTCTCAACAGAGAAAAGTAAAGGGAGGTTTTCGTGGGCGGCTACCATTCTTGTAATGAATATAAGTTTAAATCTATAGTTGATGCTTTATCGTTATGCGGTTTAATTTTAAACAAAATTTACGAAATATTTACTACAGATTTTATCGGAGGATACATTTATGCACATGATGAAAATAAGATTACATGCGCATAAATTATACTTGTTAGTATAGAATAGAAGTTTTGTATTACTGTACTTGCTTTATGAAAATCAAGATTGTCTTGAAACTCTGTGCACATGCGGCCACAATATCGCAAATCGCACAACAGTGTTGTTGTTTATGTTTGTTTGAAACATAGTTAGGACGAGTTTTACCAAAATTCTAGCTCAATTCTGGATAAGTCTGTTGAGGGAACAATCGTTATGTGTGTTTAATTTCAAGCTGTAGCGTAGTTTTATGTTCAGACGCAATTTAGGACGACGAAACGAAGATTTTGTGTAAATTCACAACAAGTCACTGGATCAGTTTAATTCTCTTAAATATTTTCTTTCTAACTAAATAACACCAGGAATAAATTCAATACCAATCAATATCACACTTAAGTCTATAGAACCTAGCAAATAGCGTAAAATGTGTTGATCAAAATCTATCTGAACCGACTGTATACACAATTAACACAAGGACACGTATTGAAAAACACTCGACATATAACGTATCAATAATTAAAGCAATCCCTGGTGTGCACACTGTCTTCGACAGAATATGTCTAGTGGCCAGATTCGGTCGCTGATATAAACAATTTATACTCATGGCCTTTTTTTTTACTCGGAAATGTTAACAAAATTTAACACGGGATGGCGAACACTGATTGACGTTAAAACCAGGGGCAAGGAAATCTTATCTGTAAATTAATAAGTCACCGGTCGCGTTTTATACATGTATGCTGTTTGAATATTTTATTAAAATTGTGTTATTACGTTATTCAACCCTATTTTACTCAAATATTTTTTAATTTATGAAAAACAATCTATTTATTATGTTCTAAAATTAATATTTCAAAGTAATGGAATACATAAAAGAAATTAAATTCCGAAAATGAAACAGGAGAGTTAATGCCTTATGAAAATACGATGTGGGCATATCCTTAAACAACAATAGTGTGCACGACATATGTTAAAAATAATACTTAGAGGATAATACACGGCTAAGCCGGGCCGGTCAGCGATAATCTGCCCGCAGTGAGCATAACGGCCCGAGGGCTTTAGCCCAAGCGCCGTTTGCGACCTGGGGCCGATTATCACTGCCCGGCCCGGCTCAGCCGTGTATTAACGCCTATAATATATATCTAACTTTAATACTAAATCATAGGTGGGAACATGTTTGAGATTCTATTGACTTGTATTGTGTAATTATATTTTGTTCCTTCACTTAAAATTATTACCGAACCAGCTTTCCGTACTTTTTTTTTCATTCAACTGATTACGACATTTATGACGTATCTCGTGTGACGTAATTTATGTGACGAAACACACCGCTTTAAGCTAGACACTCTGGATTTTAGTGACAATAGAGATCTAATTCGAACTTTGTGGTTTATTTAATAGTACAATATTTATTATAAAAGGCTTCGAACAAATCCAAAACGTATTTCGGATTGTGTGTTTGTAATTTATTTTAATTAGTCACTCCGAGCAGTCATCCGATTTCGTAAAACGTTTCAAAAAGTGTAGTCAATATAAATTGCCGCCATAGAGTCTTTTTATGATTTTTGCTTTGGCAGACTCTCGGCGTCAATACTCCACTCTATCTTTTTAATAGCGAGAGTTCCGACACGAATTTCGGTCGCATCACTTCTGAACTTAATACACACATATTTGTGACTATTGTGAAAGAACGTCGCCTAAATAATATATATTTAGCAAAATATATCAAAATTTACCTGTTAATAAACTATATTTTGAGTTTGTTTCATCCAATATAAATCCTTGTAGTAAAGGTGCATGTTGTCTCCCTTGAACTGGAGGTTAAATTCAACTATGTGTGTAACTGAGCTCTTACAACAAAATTAAGTGCGCGATATGCGCAAAACAGTAACAAATGAAATTGGAAATAATAAGAAAAAGAAGCAAAAGAAGAATTATAACTACCTTTTACAATACTAATAGTAGTTGATACCCCAAAAGTAATAGGTACGAAATAGCTAAGGTACAGATCATTGATCCCACTGTAACCTATTTCAACAACAACAACAAATGCCAAAATGGCTGCCTTTGGGAAAATTATCGTTCCATGTCTATGATTTCGAATGAAACTCAGGTAATTTTTGTGATCTAAGTTCATATTTTTCAAACAACAGGTAGATTTTAGATATATACACTTGTAAATACTGTAATTCCCATAATAGTATTGTATTTATTTTTCGTTATGGTTTTTACAGACCGGAGTTTCAGCGTTCAGATTTATTCTGAACGCGAATTATTTCAGCTACAAAAAGTGAAGCCTAGTTTGAAATAAATTCAGATTAAAGGGATGCAAAAACAGAAAATGGAAGTGCATATCGTTGTAATTTTATTATTATAAGCATTGGATTAAAGTTGTCATTGAGGTAAGAGTGTCGTTTACTAAATGTTGATGTTAGATGACTCCTGTTAAACTTAAAGCTCAAATAGTTTCATCAATCTAATCAACACTACAGTCAAAAGTTAAACTTTCAGTTGCAATCGATATTTATTTTTTCATTATTTCAATTGTGTGCTACGTTTAATTATCATTTTTAATTATTTCGTTGATTTGTGGCTTAATTTTATTAATCACCGTTGGAAAAGACTGAATGTGGACGCCATTTTTTTCAGTTGACGTCGCGCGATCCTATTCTGAGGGCCGATTATAAATAATCGGCCCCCGCGTTAGGGCCGATTATTTATAATGCCCCCGCAATGGTGATAATGGCATGAAAAACTGTACAAATGTGTTACTATATATAGTAAGGTATGTATTATTTGCATAATATTTGACTTCATGACAAGAAAACAACAACATGAGAGCTGAGGAATATGACATCAATAATCATAATACACGAAAATATGACAATAACGTTAAATATAAGTCAATGAATAAAAAATGCTGTAAAAATCATTAATGTGATTTAATTTGAAAGCTTAAATTGTTTAAAGGCGCGTCATTGTATGACGCCGTCATGTATTATATTTTACCGCGACGTCGCACGTTCACGCTTCACCGTTTGACGTCATTCATTTTTTAAAGAAACATTTTTTGGTTTACGAGGTTCGTTAAATAGGGAACACCATATTCGAGAATCGTCAATGCTAGTCGTCATAGTCGTCATTGTCCTCATATTCGTCACTGTCGTCATGATAGTCCAACAGATTTTGGCATGTATTGAACTTGTCATTAAATGCTTTAAATGCTTTATATTGATAAATTTAAACATTTGAACTAAAAATCTCCAGTAAAAAAACAACAAGAATACAATTTAAAAAAAGGAAAAAAAAGTAACCCTCAACAGGGCTCGAACCACTGACCCCTGGATTCCTGGAGTCCTGGAGTAAAAAGCTACCCGCCTAGACCACTCGACCATCCACGCTCATGTTTGTAGCGGATGTATTTGTTTAGCTATATAAGCAATCCTCGTAGTTTCCGAAAATATCGTTTCGCGTCGATACGACGCTTTATTTGTTGGACGGGCTTTTAAGAAATAAAAGTACGAAACAGATTGAAACGCATTCTTGATTATTCCAACGGCGTCCTCGCAACAATTCTCGAATTATTCCCGGTTCAAGGAGGAAGTTAAGAAGAAATACCCACACTCCCACTAAACTGTTCATCCAATCAGGTACTTCTAGAATATTACTATTCAAAGAAATTCCTTTGTATTTCACAGCAAAGTCGAAAACTACGCGAACCTTTCCTGGCTTATTCACATTTACTACAGGGTGGTGCGGTATGTACCAAACATTTGTTGAATTTGTACGCTCATTGTTCTCTTCTTTAATTTCCTCGGTGTAGCCTTTTTCTATGTATTCCTGTAAAGCCATTGTGTACATTTTTCGCAAGGATTCGTCTCGCAAAAGCTTCTTCTTTAAATGCGACAGATGCACGGGTTCCAACGCAATGTTGTTTGGTAATGGTATGTCTCTAATTTGCCACGGAATACCGATTTTGTAATGACCGTCTTTGTGACTAATAGACGCTTCCATCATTTGCAGCGCAAGTTTGTCTTCAACGGACATGGATACCTTTTCTTCCCGACATTTTTTGTCAAAATCAGTGCGCCACATCCTCTCAAATTGCTGTTGTAGAATAATATCGCTGGAGCTTTGGAAGTTGCTACTTGCACCGTCATTCCGTGCTGAGGTATCGACCGGACCGTGAATCGCCCATCCAAGGCGCGTGCGAATAGCCTACGGTTGGTTGCTGTTTCCCGATCGTGCGACCACTCACCTTCAAAAGCCATTCTCATAAACTGGATTCAGTGAAGCAATAGTGCAGTTTCTCTTCACATGTTTGCATTTTTCAGATCATCTATTTCTTGGCGGTAATATGTTTCTTGAATTCTCGTGAATATGGTAGCTTTAGCCTTCCGTAATTCACTGACGGAATGAACACTACTGGCAACATGAGGTGATTTCATTTTCTTCAAGTACCGATCGACACAATAGGATTTAAAACACAACAACCAAGCAATTGCGCGTGTAAGTTTGGTCCTTGATGAGAAGTAGGCTACACACAAGTCAACCGGGCTTAATGTTAAGGTGTAAACCGCTGTTTCTCGTTTAACTTCATCATCATCAACATGCGAGCATTCTAACCTCTCCGGCCACATTGTGGGTTCTTTAAAAGAAATGATGGACCATTCAACCATGTGTTCAGGCTCTCAGTCTCTCTAGAGTCAATTCTTCTTGACGCGATGTCTGCAGGGTTTGACTTCGTGTCCACATAGCGCCACTGGCTTGGCATCGTCAGGTCATGAACTATGGCTAACCTTTTTGCTACAAAGGTCTCAAACCGTTTCGACGTGCTATTTATGTAGCCTAGTACGATTGTGGAATCCGTCCAAAATGTTGTTTGTTGTGGAGGAGTTATGCGGTTAAGACAGGATCACATTGCGTTAGTTGCCGATGTAGAGGCTATGTTCCACCAAGTCCGCGTCGCCGACCGCGATTGTGGCGCGCTACGTTTTCTATGGTGTTCTGAAGGTGACTTGAGCCAGGAACCAAAGTGTTATCAAATGAAAGTACACTTGTTTGGACCGACATCGTCCCCAAGCTGTGCTGACTTTGCACCCAAACGCACCGCAACCGACCACAGAGACGAATTCCCGGACGATGTTATATTGACTGTGGACAAGAACTTTTATGTAGACTGTTTAAAGTCCGTACCGACAGAAACACGCTGTTCGATTGTCAGAAGAAAATATAGTAAGAAGAAATATGTCTACCAGTACATCTGATCACCTGAAGCGGGTGAGAGCGGAATATCTCGGTCAGTTCGATTGTCAGAAGATCAACGGTCATTGCTACAAATGGGAGGCTTTCGTCTTACAAAGTGGCTTAGCAACAGCAAAAAGGTCATCACCTCAATACCTGAAGAGAAACGAGCACCGTCAGTTTTGGACCTTGATCCCGGCAACTGCCTTCCGTGTGATCGAGCACTAGACGTGACAAGTTTAAACTAACTTTAACCGAAAAACCATGCACTAGACGGGGTAAATTGTCCACGGTCAGTTCTATATTTGATCCATTAGGACTGATAGCTCCCGTTACACTACGAGGCAAAGCGATTATACAGGAACTATGTAGGTCGGGACTTGGTTGGGATGACCCAATACCATCACACCACCAATTGAAATGGGAACAATGGCTTTTGTCACTACCCGGACTAGAAAATGTGACTATCGATCGTTGTTACAAACACGCAGCAATTAAAAATTTACGCAATTTGCAACTTCACGTTTTTAGCGACGGTTCAACGTGATACGGTGCATGTGCGTATTTACGATTAACTGACGAAGACGGGATTGTTGCATGTAAACTGATAGCCGGAAAGTCACGACTCGCGCCGATAAAACAAATTACTATTCGAGGTTAGAATTGTCTGGGGCTGTTATTTCATGTCATTTATACAAACAAATACAGGAAGAATCAGAAATAAAAATCGAACAAACAACATATTGGACGGATTTCACAATCGTACTAGGCTACATAAATAGCACGTCGAAACGGTTTGAGACCTTTGTAGCAAATAGGTTAGCCATAGTTCATGACCTGACGATGCCAAGCCAGTGGCGCTATGTGGACACGAAGTCAAACCCTGCAGACATCGCGTCAAGAAGAATTGACTCTAGAGAGACTGAGAGCCTGAACACATGGCTGAATGGTCCATCATTTCTTTCAAAGAACCCACAATGTGGCCGGAGAGGTTAGAATGCTCACATGTTGATGATGATGAAGTTAAACGAGAAACAGCGGTTTACACCTTAACATTTAGCCCGGTTGACTCGTATGAAGCCTACTTCTCATCATGGACCAAACTTACACGCGCAATAGCTTGGTTGTTGCGTTTCAAATCCTATCCTGATCGGTACTTGAAGAAAATGAAATCTCCTCATGTTGCCAGAGGTTTTCATTCCGTCAGTAAATTACGGAAGGCTGAAGCTGCCATATTCACGAGAATTCAAGAAACATATTACCGCCAAGAAATAGATGATCTGAAAAATGCAAACCTGTGAAGAGAAACTGCACTATTGCTTCACTGAATCCAGTTTATGATAATGGCTTGTTGAAGGTGAGTGGTCGCATTCCGGGAATATCGATGAATCAACACCCAGTTATTTTGCCTCAAAACCATGATGTCACACTTTTACTGGTCCGTCATTTTCACGAAGCATTGGGGCATGTTGGTGTTTACCATGCATTAGCCAGTATACGCATAAAATTGTGGATTATCAAGGGTCCTAGCACAGTAAAGAGAGTGATCGGCAAATGTATTACTTGTAAAAGGTACCGTGGAAGACTGTGTCCACAACAAATGGCTCCACTTCTCGAAGAACAGGTAACCCAGATAAACCACCTTTCACATACGTTTGGATTTATTATTTTGGACCCATGTTCGTAAAGAGTGGACGATCTCAGGTAAAGATATATGGAGTATTGTTTACGTGCCTTGCATGTAGAGCCATGCATCTTGAAAAAACATAGCCTAACATCCCACTCATTCATATCATGTTTTCAAAGATTCATAAGTAGAAGAGGGAAACCTGAGAAGGTATTTAGCGACAACGGGACCAACATTGTGGGTGGTGATCGTAATCCGTCCTTCACTTGAAGAGTGGAACCAGTTAAGTGTTAACCGACACATGTCACAAACAGACGTTGAGTGGCATTTCAACCCACCATACTCTAGTTACATTGGAGGCTCCTAGGAGCGCTTAATACGCTCAGCACGGTCTATTTTGAAATCCATGGTAAAAGAGCAATTTCTTACAGGTGAGCAGTTGTTAACACTGGTTGCTGAGGTCGAGAAGATCATAAACGATCGACCAATTACGACAGTCAGCAACGATTCGAGAGATTCAATGGCCCTCACACCGAGCAAGCTCCTCCTGATGAAGACAAATAGCAGCATCCCACTAGGCACATTTTGCAGCAAAGTCAACTACGCTAAGAGATGGTGGAGACAGGCTCAATATTTGGCAGACGTTTTCTGGAAGCGCTGGAAAGTTGAATATTTGCCGTCTTTGCAACAACGTTCTATCTGGCAAAGAAACACTAGAGACCTTCGTGAAGGCGACGTAGTATAAGTTGCGGAACCGAACACTACTAGAGGACAATGACCACTAGAGTTATGTTGTAAAAGTAAACATTGGGCGAGATGGACACGTACGTAGCTGTGTGGTTAGAAGTAAAAATAATGAATTGACAAATCCTATTTGTAAACTATGCCTGCTCGAAAGCGAAGTAAAATTAACTGTCCACGTTAATAATTGATTGCGGTGCGCTAGTCTTCGTTAAACGTATATGTGTGTACAATGAGTGTTTTGTATGAATGAAACAAAAATAGTACTGTTAACAGATTTATGAAGAAACATTGTTCTGTGGTTGTACCATATTGTTTAAAAATTATTGCATAAGCTCTATCTATATTGCCATCTGGCGAGGTGCAGAAACTTGGCAAAAGGAGGGCTTGAACGGGAGAAATTGTGTATTAACAAGGCGATTCACGTGCCGTTCAAGCCCTTTTTGTGTTTTTCATATCCATAAATTAAAATAACATTGAAAACAATATGTCTTGTTCATTCGATATCGACAAAATAATTCCTAATTTCTTACTTTGCGCGGCTGCATTTCAAATTTGCATAAATCCACTGCTTAAACACATTTTAAACCGAAAACTGCCAATACGAAGGTAAAGTCTCGTCATTTCTGATGATGACCGAGTGAGGCATATGTAATTCACAACCTTGAACTGTATGACGTCATATGAAATAATCGAATTATTTTGTCGATGTCGAATGATCAAGACATATTGTTTTTAATGTTATTTTAATTTATTTTGGTATGTGTAATTTGTTTATGCAATAATAGCGAAAATACACATTTTCTCGGACATGATCATCTGCGGGCGCTCTCAAAATCCGTTCCTGTCCTCGTGCTGCGCACTCTGGCAGGAACGGATTTTTCGAGCGCCCGCAGATGATCATGCCCTCGAAAACGTGTATTATCCCTATATTGCTTACTTTTGAGCATACACATAATAGGTTAGTTATATAGTCATTGTAGCTTTCACATTACTTATTATGTTACTACTATGGTCATAATGAATTTGTACATGTTCTTTTGATTGTTGTTGTATAAAATATACACATTTCATGGCGGGGCGTGTTAAACTCATTAATGTGATTTAATTTGAAAGCTTAAATTGTTTAAAGGCGCGTCATTGTATGACGCCGTCATGTATAATATTTTACCCCGACGTCGCACGTTCACGCTTCACCGTTTGACGTCATGCATTTTTTAAAAGAAACATTATTTGGTTTGCGAGGTCCGTTGAATGGGGAACACCATATTCGGTATTTATAATATGTGTCATCAATGAATTAATGCTATGTAATTAATATTGTATACGATATTTAGATGTAGTGAACTTAAATCATAATTAAGAAGTTTGATCTTTATTGAAAATGTTTCAAATTGTCATTAATGAAACCTTTTATCCTAATGAACGTACTGTTTGCTATTATATTATACTTTGAATAGCATATCTGTTGTACTATAATCTTATTATTCATTTTATTTTTATTGTTAATTTAATTTATTGATGATAATCGTCAATGCAAGTAGTCATAGTCGTCATTGTCGTCATATTCGCCAATGTCGTCATGATAAATTAAGAAATAAAAGTACGAAACAGAGTGAGACGCATTCTTGATTATTCCAACGGCGTCCTCGCATCATATGCAATATTTACGATATTCGGTGAAAGCATAAATAATCTTAAAAACTAATTAAAAATAAAGGCATTCAGACATAATATATAAATTATAGTATAAGATAATATAATATCACCATTTATAGCTTGCGTTATTTACTATGTATTAACATTGAGGTGATCATATATACAGATGGTTACGTCAGTTACTTAAAACATTATGAAGGCTTTGGCATTGGATTTAATAATTAGTTAGGTCGCCGTGGCGTAATGGATATGGTGTCCGCCTAGCGATCGGGAGGTCATGGGTTCGATCCCTACTGTGGGAGCGTTCTTCAATTCTCCACCATATACACGAAGTACTGGTTCTAGTCCCAGGAAACGGACTCGAGAGCGCTTGAAATAAGCCTAAGGCTTTCAATGCAATCGAGCTAAAATAAATAGGTTTAAACTTAAAGTAATAATAAGTTCATCTGACAGTAAAAAGCTAATTATTTGCGTTGTATTTACGTTAATGAAAGAAACTATGATTCACCAAAAAAATCTCTTTATAATAAACCTTTTTTTTATTTTGCATAAAGCGAACACAATAGTAATTACTGAAATTATTTTTCTGCGCAGTTTTTTTACAAATTGAACAATATCGCATCTTTTATACCTTATGATAAAATATGACATTTCTGCAGTGAAATAACAGCAGTGAAAAGAACAAAATTGTTCTTTTCACCGGTGAAAATAACAAATTTTCGGAATTTCTTTTTCTATTTTTAGATTATCATATCAAGATTTACTTCCCTTGTATATATCCTTTTTTATATTTTTTCTATGATCACGAGTGAAATAAAATCGATATTCCACCGAATCCAACACATTTTCTTTTAATTTTATGCTTTTTTTACCGTTTATTTACATTGTAAAAGAGTTTAACTGAAGAATTTCCCTGGAATAATGACGTCATTTCGTCAACAAAATGACGTCATTTCGTCAACAAAATGACGTCATTTCAATGTTTGGAGGTACGCCACGGGAGAAAGGGGTACTTTTCAGCGGAATGGAAACAGCTGTTTATTTTTTATTTTTTTAAAGGGGCATACAAGAAACAGAAAATTTATTCATGTCAGTGTTAGATCGTTTGTTATTTCACTCGTGATCATAGAAAAATAATATTTTCACTCTTGGCTGCGCCACTCGTGAAATATATTTTCTATGATCAATCGTGAAATAACAAACGATCTTACACTGACATGAACAAATATCCTCTATTTATTTTCCAGTAAACACTGATAATGTCTTGTTCGATACATACGAAGAGGGGAAGGGCAACACCAATGAACACCTGTATTCAATAAATGACTCTCCATAAACAGTGAACTGTGAACCAAATTAGGTCATAAACTGTAGAACATAAGAAAGAAATATGTAAATACATAGCTGTATAAACTATAAAAATATTATAATAAAATAAGTAAATAATGTTGAGTATTTAATACTTAATGAAAAAAAAATGTTAACAAAAATATTTCTCTTCGGAAATTAGACATTGTATAAGGGTTATCTCTGTGTAACTTTATTAGCCCATTATATATCCTATCTGTTTCCCAAAGCATTAAAACAATGAGAAACATAACATTATAAATGAACACGTATATTTTTATCGGTAACATACAAGTTCATGTTCAGCTAAAATATATTTTTGTAATTTTTTCAACAAAGAAAGACACAGTTAATTTTTTGGGTTTTCTGAAAACAATTATAACATTTTAAGACTACTGCATAGCTGTCTGACATGAAAAAAAACACATTTCATAATAGGTTTTTATTATTTTCTTATATAACAGATAAACCTCTAAGAAAAAGTAAATCTACAGTAAATGATGCAGTTATAATAAGACATTTATCAAATTTAACCCCTCGAAATTGGGGTCTAAAAATGAATGTTTAAAAGCATTAGATCTGTATATTTAAATAAGGAAAACTACAAATAACTATTTATGACCATTGAACAATGAAACAAATAAATTGTTGAAAAATGTACTTACCTTGGTTACAAATTCAGTTATAATGGTTCGCTCACTGATGCTGTTAAAAGCCTGAATAAGCAATCCTTAAAGGCATATAATCACATATGTCTATATTTAGTAGAGTACAACTTGATGTAAACACAAAATTGTTACTATTGGAACTTTAGTTGTACCTTAAATAGCATACGTTTGCGAAGTGTGTGGGGTCTATAAAACAAATAGGTTAACATAATGCATCTCAAATTTTGTTAACATATAATAGGTTTAAACCAACATACATCAAAGTCAGCCGTCTTAGGAGAACGTGTTCCATTATCTGTTATTTGTAAAGAGAGGACTCTTAAATACTGGTGCAAAATTATTAGTTCACCAAACTCTCTAATACGATTTATGTGCGATAAGAAATATTAAAGACAATACGTTTGCTAACACCAATGTAAAACCTTCCTGAACAAATGGTTGTATTGACCTTATTAATAATTTAGGCTTTAGTTATATAGTGCATGAGCAACCAAGAAATGCAAACTGTGTAGTAGCTATATGGTTGAATCAGAATATCACTTCTTATGTTTATGTACGAGATATCGAGATTTAAGAATTGATTATAAAGTTAACCAATCGTTTTACTCTGTCAACAAGTTCTTGTCTTTGATGCCCATTACCAACACAAGACACTGAAGAAATATTTCTCAATGTATGTACAATGCTATGTTAAAACGAAATGAGTACCTTACTAGTTAGTTACTGTGTTGCTTCTTGATAACAATAACGATTTAAACCAATAACTTATTCAATTATTAATTAAACGATATATTTATGTGAAATACTTATTGTTTAGTATTTCACCTGTGTGATAATTTTATGTATAGTTGATTTATATGTTACCAAAGGCATGTATTTGCTGATTCTGCCAATACACTGAACTGAACTGCTATAAAATTTGTGCTAAACAAATAAACAGAGCTAACTCTGACCGGTTCATACACCTTTTGTATCACGGTTATCGGTACTGCATATTGATATGTGTTAAACAGTTTGTTAGTTTAATAACATATTATTGTACGTTATAAATTATACAAAGGACCCGAATATTTCGTAATCGTCAAGAATAATGAGTACTAAGTTTTGTTTTCCCCAATATCAAATAAAAAACTTGGTGTGGATTGGTAAATACAGTAATTTGAAAATGCTGGTTGGTGTCCGAGATCTATAATATATAATTAATAATAAATATATATTTGGCCTCGTTTATTAACCTCGTCAAAACATTATATGCGCTTATATATTTTAAATAGTCGGACATAAGAGTGTTGCTTCAACGCAAAGTTCTGACTTCGAGAAATTATCCTATACAACAACACTGGTACTAAAAAGAAACAATAACATACAGATCAAGAGAATATTTAGAATTGTGTATCTGCATTACTCTATAAGCATTTTAAATTCGATGCATTCGCATAATTAATCATTGAAAGAATGATTAAGTTGTTTATGTTTTTAACGCGTTTCGTGTGGCTGCATGCTCCTTTACTTAAATGACACAAAAGAATCATAAATGCTTTCAAAACACCAACAAAGCGATCGAAACATAGGGCCATAAAACCTATCAACGAGATGTAAGCTAGTCGAAGACCCCTGTTTATAACAACTGCTCACGAATACCGACGCATTGCCATTCGCACACTTAGAGTCGCATCCAAGGACGGTTGTTGACCAACAGATTTTGGGGCAAGCAATGAACGGTGTGACTTTCGTAACGAAAACTAGCCCAAATATTGTGGGCGGCGACCGTCGTTCCGTCCGCCCCATATACTACGCTGATGGATACCAATATATATTTTCCAACAACGGGTGTGACTTTAAAAGGGTCTGCCGAAGCTTGAGTCGTAAAAAATAACATAATAAAATATAATAAGGAATATGAAGGAAATATAACATAATAATTATACAGCATAATGGCTGGTCTATAAATCCAATATATATTAATATAATGAATTGCTTTAACATTATATTATCAACTGCCTAAAATTCCATGTCACATAATTCTTGCTGGTTAGTTAATTTTATTAGAAGTCAACAGTACTATGTTGCATATAATAGTTACACAAAAGATGAACCGGCACTGGGAACTGGTAATGTGGCAGTGAACCGATCGACATAAAATTAGCATAGTTCAAGTTAAGTTAAAGTGCATTTGCTGGCATGTTTTAATTACATTTCGACTTCCGGTACTTGGGATATGAAAAATAATAAACGATATGTAAAGCCTAAAAAGTGTAAAAACTGACTGTGAAAGTGCCTAAATCCGACATTCCTTCCATAAAATTTAAACTGATTAGAAATAACATTGTTGATGTTATTTGTTATATAAAGTAACTTATATTTAGTTTAAAACAAAAAGATGTTTTTATTCATTTTAAAGTTGTTTAAGGGGACGTGGTTGTCAGATCGTTGATATCAAACCGTGATAAGCTTATTCACTGTTGACTTTAAATATAAACATTACATGAGCTCGTCAATGCGTATTATTGACCGTAAAAATATAGATGATGTATTCACACCTTCCTCAATTAACAATATCTTACCTTATTTATCTGCATAGTTTTTACAAATGCCCCGTTATTTACCATGTATTTCGTGCCATAAGTTTTATAATATAATAATTTGATTCCATGTGTATTTAATAATGTCCATTTATAGAAATGATTGACCCCGTTTTTCAACAGTCACGTGATAATGTGTACAGCTACCAGTCCGTTTGTTCTCATCTACAGTGTACACCAATCACCACACATGTATGTCATGTAAAACTCGTGTTTTGATAAGATCGTTAAATTTTTGCTGTCGTCTGTAATGTCTCGTTCCATGCTGTCGTCTGTAATGTCTCGTTCCACGCATGGAAAACGTTTGTGTTGACTGAAGCTAAATATAGACTTGCAAACACAATATTTTAGTGTGAAAATAATGATATTGGAATTAGCGCATAAAGTGAGAAATTATTTAAATTTTACGTCAATTTAAGACAAATACATTGCAGTGCATTTATTTTTAAAGAACCCAAAAGCTCCAGTTGACGTCACTTGGCAAGTACGTTCGTAAAAGATATTTGGAGATGGGGAGGGGGTCGAAGAGGGGTTACCCATTGTCAGACCAACCCCGTCAAGGACCGGGGCGTCTGAAAACAATCCCGGGGTAGGCTTTGAGACTCACTATGGTAACCTCCGGGTATCCGGCTTCCCACACAGCACAAGACCGTAACAAAATATTTTAGTAAAAACTTAATAGCAGGAAATAGCAGGAAATTGGAGCTGTAAATCTAGCTAATGGAACTTCAGCAAACAGGTATTATGGTATTGTCTAGATGTTATATCGCGCAGTCAGAAAATATAAAAAGCGACAGTTAAAGTTGCGATAGCCAGAATTACGTTAATTGTAAGTTAAGAGGGCTTTGAAACACACACGTTAGCCAGAAAAACTCAGTTTTTTTTAATGCTTTGAGCTTTTATGACAATGAGTACATTTTTACAGCGACCCGGTGGGTTATATGAATCGGAGTTGGATAATACCACACGGCCGTTTATCACTGGCATCATGTCGTTTCGGGAGATTAACGAGCCAATTATACTTCCTTGATGTCGCTTAGGACCAGTGTTTTTTTTTTTTTTNGTAGGACCAGTTTTTTTTTTTTTTTTTTTAAGATCGATAATATAGATGGTGAGTGAGTTTTGTATTTTTATTCAACATATTTCGCATTTGTTTAAAAATCGGGCAGTGAAGTGACATTCAGTGAAGATTTATTGATCCGAAAATGTACAAAAAACATACATTTTTGACTGAATGACGAGGACATTTCAATTCAATACAATACATCGCCAATGACATCAAAAGATTGCTTTCAAAGTGTTTAAGTTGCTGCATAAAGAAAACATTGGCTTTTGGTTCATCTACTTTATATTTGTGCATTTTTCCGAAGGAGATGGAGTCAATGCCAAGGAGATGTCGCTGATAACAGGAGGTGGTACCAATGCATGATATCGGATTTGACAATCGTATCACAATATTATCATCCCGTGGCTTTTGTAGATAATGCCCCTTCTACATATGAGTTATTGTTCTTCAACATAAATGCGTAATCCCAAATCTAACCCGAATATACACACGAGAGTTCGTCTTATATATATTTAAATATTTACAACTGTTTTTGTTTTGAGAACATTATATACTAAAAAAAGTTGTCAATATTTAAATATATAATTGACCAACTCAGTAAAAAAAGGGTCAGCATATTATATATGTTATAAAACAATATTTCATTAAATTGAATTTATAGAAATATACTCTTGTACATTAACAATTCTCAATAACCCTGATGTGGTCAACTATTATTTAAATTCAACATCTATCTGGTCTCCGAGAGTGCGTTTGACGTTCCGATGTTTGATAGTTCTAAATTATAAGAAGAGAAAATCACAAAAAAACGTTGACTACTTGATGAGAGTATCTGCATGTCAAGCCAAAGACCACGGTTCAATTTCCGTAAATGATCAAACTATATCTGGGTTTTGATTGTTTGCTGCGCATTTCTCAAATTGTTTCATGTATTAAAGTATTTCAAAAATAGATTGACAAACGGAAAAGCAACAATTTTAATATGTTTTAATCTCTCGACTAAATGGGCTAAAACAAAATTTGCATCGCTTCGCAATTGTAGCCTAAATATGTTGTAAATTAACAGTTCAAAAATATAAATACTCAATCAATCAAATCATAGAATAACAGTATGTGTTTCCTTAAATTCGTTGAATCCTCTATTTTTTTTATTGTAAAAACACATTTAACTGGCTGTATTGGCTGCATCAGACGATGATTATGTTTTGTAAACATGGAATGCTAATCATATGTGCATAAGAAGCTGTAAACAGGGCGTATTTTAAGGTTGCATACATTTAAGAAGATCACGAACAGTGATGTCAATCGTCCATTCACAGAGACGCAATAAGTTGTATCACGTTTTATTTTCTGATATTGCAAAGACATTTGTTTAAATCCATCAAGGCAGTCCTGGCAAACAACTTATGATTTCCTGAATGTCAAAACGTACGCGACTCGCATTATAGATTTTATAATGTTATTAGTCAACATACAAATATAAAAACTGTAAACATAAAACGTAGAAACGGTGATATAAAATATGCCACTTTAATATAGATTAAAATATGCATGTGTACCATTTCCTGTTCTAAGAGCCACCTCCTTGGCATTGGCTCCATCTCTTTTGTAAAAAAATCAAGAATTCTAGTAGATCGACCAAAAGCCAATGTTTTTGTTAATGCAGAAGCTTGTATACAGTGTATTTTGAAAAATATCGGTTGATGGCATAAGAAATTTAATTGGGTGGAAATGTGCTCGTAATACAGGCAAAAACATCGATTTGCTTTTTCAAAATGGGATTGTCACTCTATGTTTCTGTACATTTGTGAGTCAATTAATCTTCGCTGAATCGCACTAAAGTTACCGATGTTTTAACAAAGGCAAAATATGTTGAAAAAAACAACAACATTTAACACCTTCTCACCATCTATATTTTTCATCGTTTTTTTTTAAACTCCCGGTCCTTAGCGCCACCTCGAAGTTATCATTCCAAAAAGATGTGATGCCAGAGATTAATGGTCTTGATACCAACACAACTTACGCTTTATCTGCTTTATTGTTTTGGAATGATGTAAACTTATCCGTTCTGAAACAAATAATATGGAAGTTATGCGTTTAATGTTCATCAGGAGAGGCTGTCGCTGTATTTTCGAAATAATGCATTTACAATAATTTAGTGAACTTTATCATACCACTTCATTGATATCTGCCTGATATAACGCTGCCTGATATAATTTATAAATATCACGTCAGCAGCAAGTTGTTATATCCGTCAATGTTTGGAGGTATGTCATATTTTACGGAATTCACTATATTAAGTCATCTTTTTTGGTAAAGTCAGTGCCGTAGCCAGACCCAAATTTAAGCCGAGGCAGTATCTTATGTCCTTCTAGGGGGGTCCGGGGGCATGCCCCCCCCCGTTATTTTTTTTATACCTAGAACGTCTCTGGTGCGTTTTAAAGGCCATTTAAACTACATTTTATACCTAAATTATCGGAATCGTGGACGCTACATATTACCGTTCGGTATCAATAAAGTTCATTGTCAATTTTATATTCTGGTACCATAAACGGTGTTTGAAGTGACAATGATGTAACAAACTTTACTACAGATAAAATAGTCATATACTTCATTTGAAGTCAGATAGAAGAAAGAAAAAATTGAGACGCAGCTCTCTCATACAAGCCATAGTATGTATATGGATAATAGAATGTTCTTTACATATTTATTATTGAAATACTAAAATAAAATAGATCTACCTTATAATATGAAGAAACAGATCTATCAAACATTTTAGCGAATAATGTTTCATGAACAATATTATTCTTCAACTTTTAAATATCAATCTTATTGAACGCTAATTCAACTCTCCTGTCTCCAGTCGAATCCCACATTTGAAGATTTTTTTTTCGATCAACTGGAATGTGTTTATGCACAAACATTACAGCGATGCCATTAAGCCATTCCTCTTTCATAGTAGAACGTGTCCACGTTTTAAGCCTTCGCAATGCGCTAAAACTCCGCTCACATGTACAAGAACCAATACAAAATATTATTTCTTAAGTTAACATCAAATCAGCTTCCGCAAACTTGCTGTTGTAGTTCAAACAAGTTCACCGTGAAAAAATTCGTGGACGATTTGTTTTTCCATTTAGAGCTTGAAAGCACAATAGGGCTCTTTAAAGAAATATTTAAATGCATTAAATCAAACTCGTTTTCAATCATAAACACATATAAAAAGGATCATTGATGGAATTTACTTAAACACGGACCTACTGGGATTCGAACCAACAATATAATAGTGAGCAATGGATCCAGAGTCTGACGCCTTACCGATTGCGTCACAGGGGCATATTGCTTATCATGAGGAGTACAAATATTTAACTTAAATCAGTAAAGTTTTTGGCCATTTTTTCAATTTTCTTGTGTAACATTTTGTTTTAGCACTGCGTCATCATTTTCTGTCAGTTGACATTTCTATCATCAACGTTCTATCATCAACTTCATTGACTATTAAAAAGAAAAGACTTGAACTTTATATCAAAAAAGTTTAATACGCGGGATATCATAATTTGAAAATTCGAATGTAAACAAAGATTCTTACCACCTGAAACGGTCCCGGATTAAACTAGACGCCAGCCATAAAGAGGAGAATTCCAATAAAGGCGAAAACGCCAACCACCCGAAGTGTGTCTAGGTCCAAAATAGACCCAGACCTGGCCGTAAAACACCCGATCCTCGCTCGGTACGTTCCGATGTCCACAATGATTGTAACATCGAAGTGTACAGTGCGACGCTTTGTTTAATATACGGATTTTCCTAATCATTTTGCTGAGCCATTTGGCATCAATTGAAGTTATTAAAATGAAATAATTATCTGCCTCAACATGAACCAATTGTACTCAATGATAATATTTGTTTGTGAATATCATAGTGCATTAAATTCATTAAATTGCCTCAATTTCTTAAAATATAGATTTTATTCTTAGACATTAATTTTCCTTTTTTTCCTTGTTATCTCAACGCTCTGCAAATTTTAGCCGAGGCAACTGCCTCGGTGTGCCTCAGCGTGGCTACGGCGCTGAAAGTAGAATCCGATTAAAAAACAAAACAACACGCGCGATACCAAGATGTAATATATTTTAGACACACGTCACACAAAAAGCAAAACAACAGCAAAAAAAAAACATATTCTACAAATATAAAGCGAAAGTGCTCATGACGTCATTATTAACACTAACATTAAATCATATTCATTCCCTCTAAAAATGCAGCGTCGTAGCGATTATATTGCGTTATTTCATTTAAAATGGGGACGTTGATATATAATAAACAAACAAACATGTTACTTTCTCATAGTTTTGTTATAAAACAGGCGAGCGAAGAATAATATAACGGCTCGGCAAGCCTCGACGTTATTCTGTTCTAAGCCTCGCCTGATATGTTACAAAACGAACAGGTAGTAATATGGAACATGTATTTTCTATATATTGATTGTTTTATAAAAATGTAAATAATATTTTTACATAGCAATTTTAAACTTAATATTTGTGTGGCGATAGGCAGGTAAAAAGCGTGCGCATGTCACGAAACGTGGATATTCTCTCGTATTTTTATTAAGTTTTCATTGACACCTAAAACTGTTTCGGCAGAACTTGAACAGTAGCTAGTGTTTACTTAATTTAGTCATCTACGCTTTTTTAGGAGACCTAGAGCCGTTCAGTAAGGTTTGTGCAAGATTCTATGCAAAAGTGAAAAATACAATTTTAGTCTAATACTCAGGTCCACAAATATGAGCGAACGCCACCATTTTTAACTGGAAGATGATTGTTTCCTTAGCGGGATCGTATTCATTGAACGGGAGGTCAAGCGCATTGCCTTACCAATGTGAATATTGCTACGACAATAAAGATTATTAATGAGTTTAAATTTTCCACAAACAAACAAATTAATCGCAACTAACGTTTGTTAAACTTTCAAAAGCTTTAAAAAGACACAATATCGAAATGAATTGCATTATTATAGGTGTCCATATTTTAAGTAACTTATACTTTCTAAAATCGTAAAATTCATCAAAAGGCACTGAATCCAGTAAAAAAAAAAAAAAAAAAAAAAAAAAAAAANTTTTTTTTCAACCTCTAATTTTTATTCGAAACTCAGTGAAGACCGTTTTTCCCGCTATTTACTCGAGGTACAAATAAAAATGACCTAATCCAGGAGGGTATGCATTTTCATTAAAATTATACCCTAAATCGTATGTCAATTTGTATGTGACACAAGTGCCTAACAGTACAAAGTTGTTTGTAGTTGAGTTCGGCGTGAAGTTTTTAGCAAGAAAACATCTGGTCCACACAAGGAACAATATGGCCATATTTGACCTACCCTTGTGACCTTGCCGTTTGAACTAAAAACGCGGGTATTGCTTGCCACGTCACCGTTCCAATATGATGATTATTTGTGGCACATTATGTTCCAGTTTCTGGGAAAAAAAGGTATATTTAAAGGACTTAAAAAGCCGTAAAAAAATAAAGCCAATATTAAACAAGGTTTTCAACGAAATTCCGAAATAAACATTAAAACAACTTAATAATTATTTAAAGATATAAAACTTTTAACCAATATTGATAAACTTAATACAATTTTTATTAAAGATACGATACAGCCAATAGAATGATATCAAAGACTGTCACAATATTAAAAAAAAAAACACACACAATTTAAATCTTTAAACGAAATACAAAAAGCGAAAAAAAAATCAATCATGAAACAAAGGTCTATAACAGCGACGTACATGGTAATATTTAGATGTTATGTTTATTTGCTTTGTCATTGGATAACACAATTGGTGAATTTTAACTAACATTTGAAAAAAGAACCCCCTTCTGCCCATGCTGAAAATTTAACTTTATATAGATGTATATTTTAATATCTTAACTAGTTATTTTGAGCAGGAACCTATCCAAATAAGTATTATTTGTTTGGATAAGACCCTGTTTTAATGATACATAATTTACATTTTATGTCATCAGATGTCTTTATTTTTCGTCAATAATATTAACCTCCATTATGGTCATATGCAATTGCTTGTATTAATGTCTGGCTTTATTACGATGGTGTTGTGTACGTTGTCGTTACGTAAGATCTGTAGAAATAAGTAATGATATAATTTTATTTTACCATAAGAAAATGTTTAAAACCAAATGTGTGCACTATTTAGAACATATAGTAATTAAAAAAGTGTGCTTGAACTTGCTTATAATTTCTACAATAGTTACACTAATTTTTAATGAAAACAACAGTTTAGTATTTTTTGTATTAAATTTCTCCAAGATAAGATTACTCTGTATACCTTCCAAGACAAGTTTTTGAAGTATTATTTTTTTTGTCAAATGATAAGATATGTATGCTCAACAAAGGTGTAAAACACAGTGTTATAAACGAAAGGTGTCCAGATCGGAAAAAATAATAAAATGAATCAGTAATATTTGTCTTTAAATTATTAAATGGGTAACGAGGCTTTTTCCTGCCATATACCGGTTTGGTTAGTTAGTGTTGTGTGCATGGGGTCGATCTATTGGTTGTTTGTTTCAATCCATATTTGTCGAAGTACATTAACTTCACTTTTATTCCGAAACAAGTGAGATTTCTGAGTCTTTTTCTTGTCAAAAGTGTGACATCTATAGTAAACTTTGTGTGAACTACCCAAATACTAAGCACATGGTGTTCAACACTTAGTTTACTATCGGTAAACACAATCAAGAACGATAGCAACATAAACGTTTCTTGCTCATTTTATTTCATATAAATGTCTTATTTAGACATAAATGAGTGTCACTATATTTAATTTATTGAATTATTGTGAATATATACTATGATGTTGTCAAGACTTTCTAAATGCGCTTATATGAATATCACCACATTTTGCAAACAGTGGGCGGAGTATAATTTGTGTTCAGGTGCGAGTGACGTTACTCGTCCAATCGTCTATGGCGATTTATTTACGTGATATGAGAATCAGTGAGCTATGTCTGATCTGTCCAATGAAACCTGCCCTTTGTCTTCAGTAGCTTTATTCCATGTGCGCATGTCGCATTATTGGAAATGTGAGCTGTGCACTTTCACTTCAGCAAGTAGAGCATCGAGATGTTTGGTAAACTGCTGAGAGCAATGTGTCTGTTGCACGCATTTGCGAGGTGCGGGAGCGCTACACAGACATCACAATTCGTGAGAGTGTCAAACACGACGCAACTGACATATACATACAAGACGAGCAGGTATGCTAAGGGACGTTTTGCATGCGCTGGACTCTGCAAGGATTACTGTTGGTATCTGAAGTATGAGGACAACGGATCGGGCTCAGGCACATGTGACATGTACAATTTATGGGACATGGCTGACTACAGACTCACATTCGTGAATATCTCAAATCTGTACAAAAAGGTAAAGGCACTTTTACACGTTATTTACATGTTGTTATTTTACACATAACGTATATCGCATTGCTATGCGCATATATAGATGAATATTACTATTAGAATTTCACTCAAAATCAACGAATATTTCGTTAAATATTTCATAAAATAAAGTTAACCCATAAAAAATCAGTGTTCCTTATAGCAAAAGCCAAAATTTCAACGCTAGATGTGCTCTGGTAACATAGATTTAACAAGATACAAAATGCTCTTGTTTATTTCTTGTGGTACAATATATTCAACACATTTTCATGTACCAATTTAGTGTTCGTGTGTCGTATGAATATATATCATTGCGGGTAATTAAAACGGAATATATTGTACCACACAAAATAAAAAAGAGCATTGTGTATCTTGTTAAATCTATGTTGTCAGACAACATCTAGCGCTGACATTTTGGCTATTGCTATAAGGAACACTGATTGTTTATGGTTTAACTTTATTTCACGTATTATTTTACGAAATATTCGTTGATTTTAAGTGTTGATTGACTTTAAGGGTAAACAAATGGATGACAGCCTAATAGTCATACTGATTGTTTTAACGAGTATAATTTAAGTGTGGGTAATCAAATAATGCAAATATGTAATCATGGAAGATGTATTGATTATAGCTTGTTATATCTGTCATAAAGTAGCGAAATAATATATCTTATTACATTTATCGGTAAAGCACATTAATATAGGATCCGACACTCGTTGTCATATCATACCATATTTTATTAAACTCGTCCAGGAAATTCGTTAGTTAGCTCGCCAAAGGCTCGCTTACTAACAAAATTCCTAAACTCGTTTAATAAAATATGGTAAAATATGACAACGAGTGTCAGATCTTTTTTATCACATGTTTTTAAACTAAATAAAATACATCTTAAGTGACCAAACAAATGCTGATAGATCTAAAAGTTGTTTACTATCGTGACATCATTTCATGTTGACGACGTCATTTCAACAAAATAAAGCCATGCGATTGGTTAGTTATTGATTCTGTAGCCGATGAAAACGCTTAAAAATGTTGTAGTACACATGTGTAATATAAAAAAAAATACGTAATGTCTGTATAACATTGAAAAAAAGGTATAGCATGTGATAAATAACTTAACGACGTTTATTTTTACATTAAAACAAATAAAATGTTTTACAGTAAAAAAAACATTACTTTAAAAAGATGATTGTAATATAAAAGATATTTCTATTTAAATCCACTAATGATTAGGACGTTTACAGGTACAGCGTAACGAAAGTGTATACATTGGAATGCGCACCTCTTACAACTGGCAAAATGCACAAAACAAATGTCTAAGTATTGGTGCAAAATTGGCCACCGCAGAAACAGCATCTAAGCTGAACGCAATCATAGCCGCCGCTGAAGACCCGCACTTATGGTTAGGTGCAAGAAAAAACGAGAGTGGGTGGTTCTGGTTGTCTGGCGTCGCTATGGATACAACGCCTGCATACCACAGATCCGGCGATTGCTTGTATATGAATGCGGGAAAGCAGTATAGTGACTATTGCGCATCCTCACACTACATGGTCTGTGAAATTCAGTTATAATTTTGGTTTTAAAAATGATGACAAAGTTTGGTGAATTTCATTTGCTAGTCGGAGTTTCTGCATTCCGTTTCTAGTCGTGTACCAAGCATATCTGTAAACGGAAACTTGCACAGATATTTAATTAGTCCATCAAAACATTGTTGGAATATTTCTTTTTTTTTTGTTTAAATCTATTTGTTTATTTATTATATTGGCTTTTAGTAAATTCCTCTTTCTTAGATTTCACCACACCGAAACTTTGAAACATTCATGGATTGTGTTATCTCATAAATTATTATGTTTATTAATTGATGTCGAAGACGAAATGGTGTCTGTATATTCAAATAAATGATGTGTATATCTATAATTAATACAAAAAGAAAATACAATTTGATTATCTTCATTACGCATTATTCGTAACATGATTTTAGCAAGCAAGTTACTTAAAAAAATTGTGTTGTAGACTATTTTGTAATGGCTTCTTTTTAATGCACCTATATACATTTTGAAGTTTCTAATTGTTTGTGGGACCCTATATTTTATTCATGTAATACATGTATGTTTTGCATAAAATACTATCAAAGCTCCTCAAGATCGAATCGTCCGTTGAAAGAAAGTTTTCTTTTAATTAAGAATAATACAAAACAACATATTCAACATCAACAACAATATCAGTAACAACAATATGGGCCGTATAATTAACGAAAGTAATAGATCTATAATTTCACAGTGCGGACGTGATATTTTCGTGCAATGTATTAATAGCTACGACTTCTCAACCAAAACCTAGATGAATATTATAATGCAATACAATGTGACTGCTCTGTCTGTTTTATGCTCTTATTGTTATAGTATGTTGTATTTTTGTATTCATTGTTTGTATGAGAATTTTTTATATTCATGCATTGAAATAACTGCGATCACAAAATCTAAAAAAGATAAATGTCATGCATGACGTTTAGTACATGTGTGTAAAATATCTACATGTGTATATTAGATCACTGTTTGATTTAGAAATTCAAAACTCTGTTTGTATCTGTTTCTGATACAATATGCAATGTTTGCCTATATTAAGAACAACGATATTGTCCTATTGAACACGAATAGTTCACCTATTATGGCTATAGACCCGAAAACAAAGCCATGAAAGTTCCCTTTCACTCTCCCCAATCTGGCGTCTATGTCCTCTAAGAATTGATCAGTTTTCTAACAGTGTTCAGTTGCAGAGTACATTTCCCTCAGATGGCTGAAACGTTAACAATGATTAGTTGCAATCCTGATACCCGATGTATAAAATAATGTAGTTCGGATGTCTTTGACATCAATCCCAAAGCATTGTTAGTGTGGATGTATATGTCATGTGTGGCTTGGTAGTTAGGATTTTGTTTCACCGACTATCACAGCAGTCATAACCAATTTACCGTGAGTTTGGATGTCAATATATATCCCCTTTTTATCTTTATTTGGTCAAATATATATTTCTGATTGACCCTTCACCATTTTATCTCTAATAGCCCTAAAAAAAACCAGCTTATAAGTGGACACCTCCTCGCACAGCTGACATCAGATATAAAATTGAGGTTTGTGCCGATGAGGGTTGTGCCGCTGATAGAAAAATAAACATTGTAATAAAACCGCAAGCATTACTAATATTGCTAACGAGGGATAGAACTTCTCGTTAAGTTTTTGACAATACTAATAATGTGCAATTACATCTTAAGCAGACATTTGAGAAACTCTATCAACACAAATATAAAAAAAAAATCGACACGCTGAAAAGTGCCTATCCAAATATATATCTTCTAAATACCTGTTGTACTTGAATTCAAACTATTTGCATGCTTCAATATGTGTTAAGGATAGAAATCGCTTTGAAAGAAGCGTGTTATGCAGTTATCAACAAGTGTATGTAAATCGTATACTGAATACCATTTAGTGACGTTTTGTTTCTTATCATGCACTCATATTATCTTTTTGAAATAAAACTTCGCTCTCTATAACATGTTACTTGTTGTTTTGGTTGTTGTAGTATGAACAGTGTATCTCTCTTCAGGAGAATAATTAGTTTAATCGTTTCTGGTGGATATTCTTCATGTTTGTTTAACCCATTTATGCCTAGTGGACTCTCCAATCCTTCTAAATTGGATCAATTTATTTTCAAAATTAGGGATGTCTAGTATATTTATTTCTATATTTAGAATATTTCTTACAGAAATTCCTTTAAGCAAACAGCGCAGACCTGATAAGACGCCGCATCATGCGACGTCTCATCTGGGTCTACGCTGTTTGCCAAGGCCGTTTTTCTAGACGCTAGGCATAAATGGGTTAATGCGTTAAATGTAATGGCAAGTCAAGATATGACTCTAGCACTTAGATTCACAAGCTTACAAACGAGCACATTTACTTGTTGACGTTGATAGTGTTCGATATTTTAACCCATAAATGTAACATCACATTTAAATGCCTATTTCCAGCAAAATACTACATACATATATCTTAATATTCATGTTGCTCGCAATATGGGTCAGCAGACGATTTATTGTGTAAATCAATAAACCAATCACACTTTCGGAGATAGTCGATGTATCCCGCTTGCTGTTGCGCGATGAAATTAAATAAACCAAAAGATAGGGTTATACACCATTATAAAACAAACTTAAACAATCCAACGTGGTTACAATTATATTAAAAAATAGGCATGGCTACCGGTGGCAGGATAATCATATTCGTCACGCAGCTTTTTCGAATAGGTATTCATTCCCCGTGTTGTTGAGTCCAGTTTTGTGGCAGGAAAATCCATCGGAATGCAATGGGACTTTTAATAGTACTTGTTGTATGGGCGAATCCAGGATTGCGATAGACTTCGGAAAAACAGACAAATGCCTCAGTACATACAAAGTTGGCCCATTACAAATCCTTTCAAAAATCCCATACTAAAGCAACCGTCATTATTAAAATGAAACTACCTTGGTGGATATTGTACCAAACGAAAACACGGGTTGTAATCATAATCCGGGATAAGTCTATATGTGCGTTACAATTCAAGCAGTTAGTTGTTTTCCGGATCTCCGCAGGGTTTGAAAATCCCATCTTATCCTGTAGTAATTAATATTTTTTTAATTACGTATGTGATCTACAAATATTAATATTGTTCGAAGACATTAAAATAATGGAAGTTCCCTTAAAACTTCCTGGGCTATGAGGAAGAGGTGAAGCAATACGATTGAAGATGTGTATCAATACGATTGAAGATGTGTAGCAATACGATTGAAGAGGTGTAGCAATAAGATTGAAGATGTGTAGCAATACGATTGAAGATGTGTAGCAATACGATTGAAGAGGTGTAGCAATACGATTAAAGAGTTGTAGCAATACGATTGAAGAGTTGTAGCAATACGATTGAAGAGGTGTAGCAATACGATTGAAGGGGTATAGCAATACGATTGAAGAGTTGTAGCAAAACGATTGAAGAGGTGTAGCAGTACGATTGAAGAGTTGTAGCAATACGATTGAAGAGGTGTAGCAATACGATTGAAGAGGTGTAGCAATACGATTGAAGAGTTGTAGCAAAACGATTGAAGAGGTGTAGCAGTACGATTGAAGGGGTATAGCAATACGATTGAAGAGGTGAAGCAATACGATTGAAAAGGTGTAGCAATACGATTGAAGAGGTGTAGCAATACGATTGAAGAGGTGTAGCAATACGATTGAAGAGGTGTAGCAATACGATTGAAGAGTTTTAGCAATACGATTGAAGAGGTGTAGCAATACGATTGAAGAGGTGTAGCAATACGATTAAAGAGTTGTAGCAATACGATTGAAGAGGTGTAGCAAAACGATTGAAGAGGTGTAGCAATACGATTGAAGTGGAGTAGCAATACGATTGAAGAGTTGTAGCAATACGATTGAAAAGGTGTAGCAATACGATTGAAGAGGTGTAGCAATACGATTGAAGAGGTGCTGCAATAAGATTGAAGAGGTGTAGCAATACGATTGAAGAGTTGCAGCAATACGATTGAAGAGGTGTAGCCATAAGATTGAAGAGTTGTAGCAATACGATTGAAGAGTTGCAGCAATACGATTGAAACGGTGACGCAATACGATTGAAGAGGTGTAGCAATACGATTGAAGAGTTGTAGCAATACGATTGAAGGGGTGTAGCAATACGATTGAAGAGTTGTAGCAATACGATTGAAGGGATGTAGCAATACGATTAAAGAGGTGTAGCAATACGATTAAAGAGTTGTAGCAATACGATTGAAGAGGTGTAGCAATACGATTAAAGAGTTGTAGCAATACGATTGAAGAGGTGAAGCAATACGATTGAAGAGGTGAAGCAATACGATTGAAGATGTGTAGCAATACGATTGAAGAGTTGTAGCAATACGATTGAAGAGTTGTAGCAATACGATTGAAGAGGTTTAGCAATACGATTGAAGAGGTTTAGCAATACGATTGAAGAGGTGTAGCAATACGATTGGAGAATCAATATAATATTCCAAAAATATTTACTAATTAATCGATTGTGATCGACATTGTATTGTACTTAATGCTATTTACTAACAAAAAATGTAATAAAAAAATACCAAGACGACTGATCGCCACCCTTACGAAATTAACTGATCTAGGCAGTTTTAATGAAATTGTTTTAATAGTTTCAGCCATCGGCCGAGGTATAATAAGAACAGAACAAATGTTCTGAGCAAGGTTCACGATTGGGCCAAAAATGTGAATATAAGGAAAACTTCCCCATCCCCTGGTGGCCATGTTTTTTAACCGACCGAAACTATCTTAGATATCAACCAAGGTATTATTTTTAAAATGTCCTTAACACGTTTCATGGAGATTGGAAAAAAGTGATTTCTAGAGCGCTTAGAACGTTTCACTAAAGCCACATAAGGGAAACTGCCCTTAACACTAATGGCCATGTTATTAACTGAAAGGAGCAATTTTGGAACTCGAACATGGTGTCCCTAAAAACATGTTTGAACACAGACAAATCCACTATATATTATACAATGACAAAAAGACAAAGAGCCACAATTTAGCAAAAATTGGGCACAGTCCGAATTCCTTTTTATCTACACATTGGGGCTATTCAACTGTGAAAGTTTGATCGAGATCCACCGAGTAATTAAATAGGACTTGAAAACACGAGCTTCGAGAGGTGCGGGTAGACAAGTGAAATGTTAAATGCCTCCTATGACAAGCGGTTCGACGCATAATCCCAAGAAACTAGGTTTTTCATGAGAACCTAGGTTCTTACCAGAACTTATGATCCCAAATGAAATCGTGTGTTCTCATGAAAACTTAGGATATCCGAGAGAACGACGCGAAAAGCTGTCAAGAACCTTGGTTCTTGAGAAAACCTTGGATTTCAAACGAGAACTGTGGTTCTCAGAATGAGAACCTAGGTTCTCATGAAAAAACCTAGTTTCTTGTGATTATGCGTTGAACCGCGCTGAAAACCGGGGTTCTGAAATGATAACTTAGGTTCTCATGAGAACCTAAGTTCGATGTGTCCATGTGCGTCGTCTCGCCGAGAACATGGGTTCTGGGAACCTAGGTTCTCATGAGAACTATGGTCCCCAAATGAAAATCACGGAATTAGTATTAAAGATGAGAACTTAAGTTCTCGTCATGAGAACTATGGTTTTCACAGTGTAATTCTGGGAACCTAGGTTCTTATGAGAACTATGGTTCCCAAATGAAAACCACGGATTATGGCAAGCGGTTCGACGCATAATCCCAAGAAACTAGGTTTTTCATGAGAACCAAGGTTCTCATTCTGAGAACCTAGGTTCTTACCAGAACCTTGGTTTTCGAATAAGAACCTAGGCTATCGCCGTTTGATGCACATTTTATGATAACTTGGGTTCTGGTGAAAACCTAGGATATCGAATAAAAACTTGGGTTCTGGAAGCCATGTGCAATTTTTAAGAGAGAACCTAGTATGTTCTCATGAAGAACCTAGTTTCTTAGGATTATGCGTCGAACCGCTTGCCATAGCCTCCCACTCGTAGAGGCATAACGCTGGTTTACTAAACAAACACTCAAGAATTCTACTAGATTTTAATGAACAGCTTACGCAAAACCTTAACGGATTTAAAAAAAAAAAGAAAAGATTCTACAGATTCACACGAGAAAATACTCTTACAACAGCACTTAACAAACTGCCATATGTAGACACATGATATTGAACAATTATAGTCACAAAGCTGCTATGTAATTTTATTCATCAGCATGTCCCACAAAAAAGCCTCATGTTGGCACACTTAAGTAAAACAATAATCTTTCAATACAATTGTTATTACCTTGTTCATGTATGATGGCATTCCTGTATAACAAGAGGGCCATGATGGCCATCTTGACAATATAAAGATTCTGACCAAGTGCATCAGGGTTATGGCATTAATATGGATTCTAAATGGTAACGAGGTATTTTCTCTGATCTGACATTTGTGACCTAGTTTTTTGGCGCATGTTACTCTGTTTCAAAATTGGCCTAGATATTGTCAGATGAACATTCTGACCAAGTTTCATCAAGATCGAGGCTTCCATCGTGGTTACAAAGATTTTCTCATTTTAACCCTTGTCTTCGACACATTTGACCCAGATTTACATTTTGCATAAATATTGTAAAGACAAACATTCTGACCACGTTACACCAAGATTGAGGCATGCATGTGGAGTCTAGGGAGGTAAGAAAGCTGTACTAAGACAAGACCTGGTGACCTAGCTTTTGGACGGGTATGACCCAGATTGCAACTAGGCCGAGATATAGTCCATATAAACATTCTGACCAAGTTTCTTCAAAATCGAGCAAAAACTGTGGCCTCTAGAGTGGTTACAAGACAAAAGCTGAGGACGTATGGCGGTTGACAAAATTACAGCTATCGATAAGAAAAATCGTTGCGAGTAGTCAAGATATAAAGCGAATATTAATACGAAATAAACGCAAATCACATTCTTTCTGATGTGGCTGGACGGCTGGAGTGAGTGGCATTTAAAAATGAAACACAAGTAATAAAAGTTATAAAACAGCCAAAAATACCTGCCTCGGCATCGACGTCGCCATTTTTATTGTCACGTGATAACCCCCTCTGATTATGTCCGGAATAGATTCCAAGAAAAAAACAATGAAAAGAGCGACTGTTAAGGTCGGTGTTTCGATTCAGACACCATATTATTTTATATAATCAGACATTAGGCAGATACAACCATGCTATTTTATAAGATAAGATACCTTATTTGGTAAACATTCAGCTGAGAGATTTGTATCGCATGTAAACAATACATGGAGACGGTATAATTACCTCAATATTGGGGATATTATGTAAACTGGTTAGTTCCGCCACCTTGGTTGTTTCCGAGCTGTATCAACAAGATGATATTGAAGAATGCAAAATGCATCCTTGTTGTCCAAAATTAGTCAGTTCGCCATATTGGCCAATGTTGATATTGTCAGACGGCAATTTTAGAAATTGTGTAAAAGATTGTAAACACTTAGGAAGAGACTTTGTGATTCCCGGAAAAGGAAATAACGGTTGTTTTGGTAAAATGAGAACATCATTTGAGATGATAAGGTTAAGATGCATACTTTAGTATATTTATTGATGATATAATTAGGACAACTGTTCGACAGGTATTGGTTTGAGAGATACCCTGAAGGAACGTGTAGTGTACGCGGGCTAACATGGGCTACATAGAGATGGCATGGTGGACAAAATGGCTGGACACTTACGGTGAACAAATATAAGTCTTTATTTTGACATTTTAAATCATACTTCGAAGAACATTCATTAGTGGCCATGTCAGCTTTACCTATATCAGTATGCAATGTACATGATTCAATCGATGGATCAAGAAAAAATAATAACTAATAACGCTGTTTCATCTGTGTTATACAGTATGACAAAGATTCATTCTTTAAACGGTGTACATGATCCCATAGAAAGTACCATTGATAAGCAATTATCAGAAGCTTCAAAACGTGTGAATTCCAAATAAGTCCCCAAGAAAGATGTATGTTCATCAGAGATGATACAGTCATTGCGTTTGATGTATAGAGATTGTCATTGATTTGATAGATTTAGCAATCATCATTTTCGGTATGTTTCATGCGTTTTAACAAAGTTAGTGATGACGTCAAATTTCAATCCGATTAGTTGGTTATTAAAGTGTGTAACAGTAAAACTGACATTTATAGGAATGGTTCGGATATTAGTATTGCAAAAGGTGCAAGTATAGCTTGTCCATATGGCATTCTAGCAAAATTGTCTATTGAATCTAGTTGGTCCCAAACTTGACCTTGGTACGCACTCACTACGAGCTAGTGGAACCACTAAATTGGCAAACGATTCAAGCGTTTCATAAAGGTGCCCTAAGAGGCATGGAAGATGGAAAACTGACATAGCAAAAGGCGGTTATGTTCAAGATTCTTTAGATAAAAGATTATCGGTAACACACACCTTAAACTTATAAGTTGCTAGAAATCGAAAATTAGTTTTGAACTGAGGATGTAACTGTGCATGAATTTGAATTTGATATTTAACCTACTATATGGTTGTTACTGGTTGAGTCGTGGGTTCTGTTTGATTCGTGGGTATAGAAATCGCGTGAAATCTCGCGAAAGAACGTTCGCACATGATGCAGTTCGTTACGGAAAAATGTTTTTACACGGTAACCATTTTTTTCCGATCAAAAATGCGTCAAAAACAAGTAAATAGTGTAATTCATCATAACTTGATAGGTCCTAATGAAATATTTCCTCATTTATGTATTGTTCATATAGTGTTTCAAAGTAACACAAAATCGTTTATTTAGGAGTATTTACCATGCTACATCGTCTGTTGACATTTTTTCACAAGAAATTAACCTTCCCTGCAAGGTCAGTTTAAAGGCTATTTATAGTATGGAAATCTTGAAATTCTGGCAGCCAATCAGAATCCACGAATCAACCGGAAGCTTGTTTTCATGAAGGTAGTTTGACACTAGTTACAACACAGTCGATTATTTTGATGTTTAAAGACGATAAACATTTGGAAAAAAGCAACAAATCTTAAAGAAGAAAGGTTAATAATTATTTTTATAATGATTCATAGTCATATATTTATAAAATATTTGTGATGTAACAACTTTATGAAAATTACCCACGACTCAACCAGACTATAGCATACTTTGCAGTGTATATATGCGTCACTCGAAAATTGCACAACATAGTTGTTGTTTACGTTTGTTTGGATAGTACTTAGGAGTTATTAGTACTTCTCGTTGCATCGTATAGGGAAGTACTTTTGTCCTGGCGGATATGAGAAAACAACTCGGTTTTGCGTGTGTGGCTATTAATAGAAGTAAGTAGTTTGGGAAATCAGTTCTAGCGATATCGTGTACGTGGCAACATCACATTTAAATTCATGTATTCATGTATGAGTGCATGTGTAGAATGTGAACATTTTTGAGGTTGATTGCTTGAGCATGCTCAGATAAAGGCCGTAATTCGTATATTCTGAAGAATGGACACAGGTGAATTGCTATGGTCACACGTTTTTTCCTTGGTGGGTCTTCCACTGAGGTCGTCTTTCCTTGGTGGGGTCTTCCACTGAGGTCGTTTTTCCTTGGTGGGGTCTTCCACTGAGGTCGTTTTTCGTGGGCGGCTGCTATTCTTGTGATGAATATATGGTCAACGTTGTAATTAATCATAAAAGTATATACGTATTGTCTTTATCGTAAAGTGGTTTAATTTTAAATCGACATTTCAGGCTTAAACCAGTCATCTATTTACGGTGAGTTTACTTCAGATTTTACCTGAGCATGTATTTATGCACGGAATACCAATGCCATTACATGAACATTAATAGTACGTGTTAGTATAGATTGGAAGTTTTATTACCGGAGTGTATCTGCTTTATGATATAGAAGTATGTTTTGAAACTCTGTGTACATGTGGCCACAATATGCGTGTTTTGCAAATCGCACAACATATTTGTTGTTTATGTTCGTTTGGAAAGTAGTAGAGCTACCGGTATATCTGATCAGGGGATAAGCCTACTGGTTGATAGTCTGAAACGCCACCTAAATTATTAAAGAATTAAACCGTTTTAACGATATCATACCTATGCAAATTGTCTCGCAACCCAGGGCTATCGGCTTAACGAGAAAATAATGATTAAAACATAAATAATTTACGATTCATAACTCTTAAAAATTCAAAGGCCCATCGAAGACTCTTGATAGTTTTCAAACCTACTTTTTTAAATTTCCAATAAAACTGCGATGGCACCTGTAACGCTTTGAGAAATCATATATTATACACGAGTTTGATCTTTTGAACAATGTGAATTTGAATAATGTTATCAAATTTGGAAACCGTGATGAAACTCATCGTTTATCTATAGCGGTGAGTGGAAATGCGTAACTAGTTGTCTACGCTGGCTGTTTTCTGTGATGATGGATTATGGATAATTGCATTAGTGTCATCTTTATAATCAGATATAGCTCGCCAGTAATGACCTGGCACTGACATTTTTTTCATGAATATTTTAAACTATCGTTACGCTAAATATATTATTTTCTGTAATGGAAGCGATTTAAATCAATTGAAGCTCACCTCACTAAGTTTGTTGTTATGGCCTGTGATGATCAGATAACTAACCACAAATGACTACCATGAGTACCAAAAGGTCGAGATCACACTTATAGAAAAAGTCAATTTTTTTGGCCATAACAGCTTGTTATTGCTTTTTTTTTTTTACTTAAGCGGTGTTTTTAGACAAAAGTTAAATGTGTGGTTATGAATGCCCTATTGGCACATGTCTTGTTGTGCAATTAAGATTTAAACAAGCGAATTCGTTAATTGATATCCCCCGCCAAATGAAATTTTGTTTATGGATGGGTCCAAATCCCTTTATATACGGTATAATCCTAAACAAGAACTGCGTTCGTGAAACAAAATGCCCCCTACTGCGCTTTGGAGCCGCACGGCAGCTATTTTAGAGTAAACAAGGCCCAAAACTTAGCCAGACTGAATGGACCAAAACAAAACTCACACTTCATCTGTAAGTCATGTAGGTAGACTCACATACCAAAAATCAGCTCATTATCTGAATGCATAAACAAATTCCGGAAAATAGTCATTATAGAGAAAATGTATTAGTCCAAGGCCCATAACTTCGCCAAAAATCAACAGACCTGAACGAATTTCACACTTCATCTGAAGGTCATGTAGGTAGACTCACATACCAAAAATCAGCGCAATATCTGAGAGCGTTGCGTAAAAAAAACTCCGGAAAACGATTATTATAGTGAACATTTATTAGTCCAAGGCCCATAACTACGCCAAAAAAATCAAAGGACCGGAACTAATTTCACACTTCATCTGAGGGTCATGTAGGTAGACTCACATACCAAAAATAAGCTCAATATCTGGAAGCGTTGCGTAAAAAAAACTCCGGAAACTGTAATTATAGAGAAAATTTCTAAGTCCAAGGCCCATAACATCGCCACAAATCAATGGACCGGAACGAATGTCACACTTTATCTGTAGGGCATGTATGTAGACTCACATTGCAAAAATCAGTTAAATATATGAAAGTATTGCATAAAAAACATCCGGAAAACGGTTATAATAGTGAAAATGTCTATATCCACTTTTTTCTCAATAAACCATGCCTTTTACTTTATATGCATAGAAGCTCCTACCTTGGATTATATCCCTTTAAAAAATAGTACTTCCCTTGTCAAAAATAGATTTAGTACCTGCCAAATGTAGAATAAAAATTATCTCCCTTTAAAGCTTACTTCTTCCATTGGCAAAAATTTACATCAGTTCAAGGGCAATAACTCTTATTTAAGATAGTCTATGGTTATGGTTCTTGTGCATGGCACTTGTTCTCATTCATATCTACACACCCATGAAGTTTAATGTTGATATCTTATATAGTTTCTGGGATATAGCACTGAAAAGTTTTGTGACACAGACGGACAACACCAATTCTATATCCCTCCGCCTTTGGCGGGGGTTACACATTGTTATTATCTGTACAGTTATTGCAAGAACACATCCCATTTTTTTTTATTCATTCTATTCCTTGCAAAAGAAATAGTACGGCTAATGTACAGCTTTATTATGCCCCCCTTCGAAGAAGAGGGGGTATATTGTTTCGCTTGATGTTGGTCGGTCGGTCTGTCGGTCTGTTTGTCTGTTGGTAGACCAGTTCGTTTCCGATCAATAACTTGTGAACCGATTGACCGATTGATGTGATACTTCACATGTGCATTTACCTTGGACAGTAGATGACCCATATTCCCTATTGAAATTGGGGTCACTAGGTCAAAGGTCAAGGTCAGTGTCACAATAAGTGTGAAAATCGTTTCAATGAATTGACGGATTGGATTGAAACTTCACATGTGCATTGGCCTTGGACAGTAGATGATCCCTATTTAAATCAGGGTCACAAGGTCAAAGGTCAAGGTCACTATTACACAAAGTGTGAAAATCGTTTCCGATCAATAACTCGTCAACCAATTGACCGGTTGACATGATACTTCACATGTGCATTGACCTTGGATAGTAGATGACCTCTATTGAAATTGGGGTCAAAGGTCAAGGTCACAATTAGTGTGAAAATCGTGTCCGATCAATAACTCGTCAAACAATTTACCAATTCACTTGATACTTAACATGTGCATTGGCCTTGGACAGTAGATGAAATTGGGGTCACTAGGTCAAAGGTTAAGGTCAATGTCACAATAAGTGTGAAAATCAAGGCCCTGTTTGGGGGGCATATGTCTCCGACCGCGGAATTCTTGTTTTAATTTAATGATTTTTTTTTTTCTTTTTCTTAAGACCACCTTTGCTATGGTGCTAATTATTAACGTGAATTTTTATAAAAATGAGAATGCATTTATTAACGTATTAATAATTCTAAGTATGATACATGTAAATGATAATTTAGGTGTTTTTATGTTTATTTGTAATGTCATATCAATTTATTCACTATAAAGATGCCTATTAGCATATGTTTTACGCTACTGCAACCATTGGCATTAGAGTGCGTGCGCAAAATATCCCTATGTAAACAATAACATTGAACTGGTCGATAGAGACCTAGTTAGAAATTGCAATAGGGGTGGGGTGGGGGAGAGTTTTAGTCAGTCAAGGTCAACTAATAATTGGAAAACGGTTTCGGCTAATTTACATGAGTTTGGATGGATTGTTTTGCACCGAAATGTTGTGAGTAGGTAACTTGTAGACATAGCTTAGGATGGTACGGTTAATTANTACACCTATATATCTTGGAAGATGCATGCCAGTAGCATATGAAAATGGTTGATAACAGTCTGGTACTGGCAGCTTTTGGTATTTTTTTCTTCTTTGAAGATGTGGCATCAATCAGCTTAATTTTCATAAATTGTCTGGGAGAAATTGAACCGCAAATATCATGTAGTATTTAAGTAGGGCCAATAGATGAAAAAAATACCTTCAACCACCAAAACATTGCTACAAAAGGTATTTTAACTGAATTTGGTAAAACATATCAAAAGTTTATCACAATCGGACCTCCGGAAAGTAGTTTTTTTTCAAGATGGCTGCCAATACCTATTAATGATCATAACTATGTAACTATACAATCAAATTTGATGAATTTGGTGTCTATTCCTAGGTTTCAAGGGGCAAAGAACACATAAAGATCATCAGACATTGTTTAAGTGTACAATAGTACACACAAATCCAACATGGCGTCGAAAATGGCCGCCAAGATGGCCGCCAAAACCTATAAATGATCATAACTATGTAAATATCCACTCAAATTTGATTATTTTGGTGGCTATATATGGGTTTCAAGGGGCAAAGAACACATTTAGATCATCATACATTGTACAAGTTTATTATATTACACCCAAATCCAAAATGGCGTCCAAAATGGCCGCCAAGATATCCACCAAAACCTATAAATGA
>VMBQ01000817.1:235870-246817 GCA_007657795.1 Dreissena rostriformis | reverse complement strand
ACAATTCGACGAACCATTCTGATGTAATTTTATTGACAAAACAGTTAAAGCAAGGCATAAGCACAAACATATGTTTTTAATGTAAAGGAAAATAAATAATGAATTATCATATAAATAAGTAAGCTAAGCAATGTGTCTTGAAATATGTCGTTTTTGTTATTTATGTAGTAACATATTTTTTTAATTTTATCAAATTCTTCAAGTCCATCTATTTTAATATAAAATGTCCGAAAAATAATCTTTCAAAACATAATCGTTATCTGCTTTGCCTTTGGGAACCTAACAGTTTGACCTGTAAGAATCAAAAGTATCCTCATAGGTTTTCAATATACTTAAGTGCATAAAGAAACATTGTATTGCAACGGCACTGTACAAAACGTGTAAAGGTGTTCAATAGTGGACGATTGCTGAGGCATATTATATACAGTATAACAGACACGTAGAAACATAACATAAATATATATTTAAAACAAATGAAATCTTAAGTGTTCACTGGAGACGATTAGTTCTACTATTTACTAAAATTATTGTCTACAATATATTCCACAGACACTCACAATCATCAAATAAAGTATTACATATGTGAAGCTGCATGTGCGTAGAGTTTTGATTATGTGAACTCATTTGTTTAAATATCATTATTCACTAAATACTTCTTTGTAGCCTTTTTAGTCTGAGATTAAAGCCTTTGTGAATGTACCGAATGGAATTTTCGTTCCGACAATTATTTAGTACAAAGAATAGTAAACATGTTTTACAAAGTTCACATACTTCAAGGTAGCTATAGAATGATATTTTAAAATACCTAAAGCCATATAGAGAACTACGTAATAATTAGTCGCAATAGGTTTATGGTAATTCTACAGACCTTTTATTCTTATAAACATTGCCAGTGTATATAGGTATTGCTGTATGCGGGGTATAATCTAGGACATAGCAAGTTAGCATCAAATTTTATCATCTAAGGACAACACGTTTAAAAAGTGTCATGTCCTTTATTTAAAGAAAGTGACAAAATTTCGACTTTTGACAACAACACAACGCAATACAAGTTTAATTGTACAAGCACTCTCCAATACAACTATTGTATAGTACAAAAAAACAACACAAATGCAGCAATAGTACAATAACAACACAATACAGTCATATTTTGAAAACACACAAAAACACATCTATCAAACACAACAAAAACGAACACACGATTCAAACACAGCACAATAAAAACGTACTAGAAAAATATAGCAAACAATGGAACTCAATAAACTATTTCAGCGGTCAGTAAGTATATATTAATACAAAACAATGCAAACTCATATTACAAAACCAAACACAATATTCACAAAAAAAGTCAAGCACAAAATATACAAACACATATTAAAAATACATCACAAGACAAACTCATATTACAAAGACGAAGACATACAAAGTTTATTGTTTAACGATTTATCCAGTGAATCTTAGGCATGGTATTTTTAATATTCTAACATTCGCCAAAACTATTTAAAACATATTTGTTTCTATTTTGTATCTATCAGCTCAACTTGTTAGAATCATAATTTTAATAACATAAGTTAAAATAATAAAACACAAATATGTAACAGATCATGCACTCTTCAACAAAGAACATTGACAATGTGACAAGGTCAACAAGATTAAACATGAATTGATGTTCTCAGTTTCTGACTGTGGTGGACAAGTGTTTAAGAAGAAGAACACACATAATATGGAAACATATACACCGACCTTATAAGCACATGCATACAACATAAAAGTTACAATAGGATTTGCGTGTTTTCAATGATAAGTTAAGTTTACGCACAATCTTCATTATGCAAAAATTGTTTTGTATCGAAACATAACATTAATTATTATGAGATATACTTCTTTTTTAATTAAATTTAAGTAACAAGAGGTGCGAGCCTTTCGATTCATGATGAAATGAATTCAAACCACTAATAACAATAAGAACAAGTTACATCTCGCCATTTTACAAACGATTGAAGGACGAAGTGCAGATAGATTTGTAAAACGTCATTTGATGTATTTTTATCGTTAGAACACTTTCAAATATAATATGTATTACTCATTTGATAGTATTTATCTGGAATTAATAATATATCATGCACATTCTTTTTAGCCGTTAGTATTAGTAAATATTCAGTGAGTTGAACATATTCAATGTAGTTCAACAGTGCTTTTATATNATCATGCCCCAAACGACCCTAAGGCTTCACAATTCAAAGGGGGGTAGCTTGGTAAAATTCGATTATTATACTACGATGTTAATTATGTCGATTGTCTTATGACTGACGTGTAATGATAAATCAACATCGTAATCGAAATAATCAAGTAGGAATTTACAACAATAAATTTAAATATATTTGCCTGATATAATTTGTAAGGTCCCCAGTGACTTTAAACTTGTCCAATTAATCGAAATTATGAATATCGTTTTCAAACGGTATACAAGATTTGAACGATGCGATACATGTAAGTATGATGCGAAAGACGTCGGATCTCCGTTATAATTCCTGAAACTGAAAAAATAAATATATAAAATTTGGTTTTGGTTTAAAATGAACACGAAACTATGAATATGAAAACAAAAAACGAACTGGTTCATGTTTATTCTACTTCGATGGATTATTTAACTTTAAAATAAAAACGGTGATCTACACGTGATTACCCCGTCTGAGAGTACTAGAGTTTTATATTGCTGTTTAAAATTACTTGTGATGTATAAAACATTAACAAAGCTTTCTTCACTTTTAAGTGAAAGTTTTACCGTATGTTTTCATAGAACGGATTTTAATAAAGAGGCTATGTTATTGTATTTAGAATTGTTAAACATTGTTAACGAAATAAAAATAAACTATATAAAAGGTTTTTTGTATTGTATGGTTTAAGAGAAACAAGGTTCGGTAAAATCTGGTGAGGTCCGGTAAATTTTAAAAGTTATCGGACTTCATGTTCGGTACGATCTTTTTGTCTTACGCATGGGTGTGTGGTTAGTAAGATTGAATCGACCCATCACCCCAAATATACATTGTGACTATTAGGTTGATTAAAGACACGTTTTAAAACAAAACTCAAATAAGTAATCGAATCATACACATTTGGTATAACAGAGATACCATGTATACAGTACTCACGTGTTAACAAAAGAATTCATTATATGTTTATTACGCGTTTTGATATGTTAATGTTCTATACAAATTAAACATTCAAATCCTTCCAACTCCACTTGATGTATTATTCCATGATTCAACTTAAATGACAAGACCATTACCAGAAAATACCCTTCGTAAATTAATTAATTTATTGATTAAAAATATATGATCATCAAGTCTGATCTTGTTTTACTTTTATAGGATTTGCAGGCAGTAACGATGGCGAATCCCGATGCGTTTCAGCATTTACCCATCGCTTGTTTTTCATCGAGGATTGTTATTTAAAAATCATCAGAAGTAGCGGTGGGATTTATTATAGCAATATGCAAGTATTATTGTCGATACTAGCAATTTCGTATGACAGGTCCGTCAAAAGTGTACTGTTTTAAACGTGTTTATGCTACAATCGATTTAGCAAAGAGCGCAATACACAGGATGCCATACCGACACGCTTGTGATCGCCAATGTCTGCCAGGAATACAAATATTTTAATTGAAGTACTACAACAAGTATTTTTCAAGTGTGTAGCATGGAGCTTTTCTTGGAATAAAGAATTTTGAATTATTTTAAGGATTTGTTAATGAACAGTTTGACGATATAGCCAATGAGTATGAAGACACTGAATAATTTCAGGTCGTCAGGGCACTTGTAGTCATAGATAACCCGATTGCGTCAATCGATTCAACAGTTATCCAGCATATTTGTCCACTACCATTCATACAATTCATTATCAATCTTACCATGTTTTCCGCATGACCTACCACACTCACAAGTCTGAATGTGACTTTTTTTCTGGCTCAGCAGTTTCAGCGGTATTTCTTTTGAAATCGTTTATTAATGAGGAGCTGATGCTGAGTTAATAGTCAGATAAATGCCATAAAGACGTTAGTGAAATAAAATGCAATCAACATATAAGCATATCGAAACTAAGGTTTTGGAAGAATACATCTTTAGATATGAAAACCATAGTTGATGTAAACATCATCTGAGCTAACTGACTGAGATATATAATACATATTGAAGTACACAGTGTTCTGTTATAGTTTCGGGAACCAGACTGCTACTTATCGATCTATTCTGTAACAATATCACTTAAATCATCGACGCCGATTTTGTAGGCCCGATCATAATAAAAGAGCATAACAAGTTAGATGCAGCGAAGCATTTCAAAGCCTAAAACCATAAAACGTTCGATGAAGTGAACTAACGATATCTTCAAAGAAACACTAAGTGTATCTGTAAATTATTCATAAACAGTATCTACATACAACGTATATACATCTGTTTGTTTCAAGCTGACAATTTAAATCGATACAGACACAGCCTTAAAAGCGTTGAAAAAAACTTATCGATCTGGTATTGTTATCTTTCGTATTAATCATAATTATGTTCAACGTGTTTTCAAACACTTACAAATAAGGCAACCACTAATTTGTAGCAAACAGTGTTATGGCGTTGCGTGGAAGAGTTACCGTGACATTACATGGATTGATTATGTTAACATGTTTGATCCTTTATAAATTATTCGAAAACAAAAAAATCACGATAAAATATATCTTTCAAGTGATAAACATGTACTTTGTTCAAACAGTGTTTACGTTTGTGTTTGATCGATAAGTCAATGGTTTGAGTTATTGAATAAATAAGTAACGAAAACAATGTATTTCAATTATTTAAGGTAATATATTGATTGTTTTGTTGGTGATGATGAAGCTATCGAAAACTGCGAAATTTAACTATTTTAAGATCAAACAATATAAAGTAAATTAAACTAACCAACCGGTGTATTTCAACTGATTAAGTCTCGGTCCAAAGAGTAAACTTCATTAAATTATTCATTACTCCCTAGCACTGGTACACTGATCAATCGTTTGCTAGCAAAAGAAAAAAGTGTCCTTTCATAGGTTCGATAGTTTTACTAATTGTATTTTTATAGCTGAGGTTCTGTTGTAAAAGTAGCAGATACAAACAATGATTGCTACTCTGATACAGTTTTCGGAGTTTAATTGTTTGCTATATTATACATTACATAAGTTTGATTTNAATACAGTGAAAGCCACATGTTAGAACATACACAGGAAGTAGAAGCAATCAAAGTTTTTAAGTAATGCAATCATTCAATTTATATAAAGTGTATTGGAATTTGTGCATTATGTTAACGGTACAGCGTTTTTTTATCGACTTATCTTGTGCATTTAAAGCATACTTGTTTACATATTCTTACATCTTTCTATATATGTAAACATAATTGTGTATATTGTGTCGCTATTAGCTCAACTTGGTAGAATCGAAATTTAAATTGCACTAGTTTGTATGATAAAACCAAAATAAGACACAGGAACTCTTAAACAAGGAGCAAGGAAAATTAGATGCCGTCATCCTGACTAAACGTGTATTAATGTTCAAGGTTTCTAACTGTTATAAGTACATGTATGAACAAGACAATTTTCAGTTGTATGGTAGTGTGTTCAATGATTAGTAAAGCTTCTCAATATGCAATTACTATTTAATATCAATGCATCGAATACATTATTATAGGATTTACTGATTTTAAAATTAAATTTTAATTCATATTCTACCTAATACTTTAATGCAATATAGAATAGCAATAGATTCGACCCTTTCGATATATAATGTAATGAATTGAAAAATAACATAATATTTCTCGCCATTTAACAAATGATTAAAGGACAAAGTGCAGTTAGATTTGAATTTTAAAACGTCATGTGATGTATAGCTATCGTTTGGACCCATTACATATAATATGTATCACTAATATGATACTACCTAACTGGAATTAATAGTATATAATTTACATCATTTAAGAAATAAATCTAAGTGAATATAAAGTGAGTGGAACACATTCGTAAATATATAGATATTCAAAAAGGTAGTTCAATAGTTTGTTAATAAATTGCTATAACAATATCTTCGGTAAAAAAATGGAGCTATCAACATACATTATTGCAAAAGAAATCGTTATATTCTAGACAGGTTTGCAGGTTAAAATAATGTCATTTTGCAATATTATATCCGTCATTTAAGAGAAGTGACATAATGACATTTTCTGGATTTAACATAATTTCTCCTTTTCAGAAATTGGCATACAAACAAAACGATATAAAACATATATTACAAAAAAACAAAGTAATAAAAGACACATTAAAAACAAACAATACTAAAAATACATACTCAGAACAGATAACAAACGGCGTTCCTAAGAAAATGTAACGGCCAATTCACATCATGTTTGATAAAAAGCAGCAGTGCATATTAAGTAATTATATCATAATATGTTTATACGAAATTCTTTATCAAACCCGCTTTTAATGGGCATCTTACTGGTCTAAATACAAATCAATACTTCAGTGAAACTATTATATTTATAACGTTTGGTTCAAATTATTCTGTTAGTTCAAGGCGTCTCCGAACACGTCTTAAAACAAGTATTATATTGTCGGAACAATCTACATGCTGTTAGAGGCAGCACAAGCATATGAAAATACAAGTTCTAAAAATACGAGATGTCAGAAATTATGTAAGGGACATAAAACATGCAATATTGTTTGATTTTACAAAGTTTTTGCTATCATACTTAAATGCAATCTAAATATTCAATATATGGATTTTTAACATGTGTTGATTCAAACTTTCATTACTTTTTCTAGTACCTTTTACACACGCACATGCCACAGGCATAATTGTAATGGCAACTTTGATTATGTAAAAAGGCTGATCAACAATGTACACTATGCAACAGATTATTATTACACGAATCAAGCGCAAACGCAACGGCTTAACAAGTAACAATAACGATTTTAGACACAAACAATCGAGGTACATAGAGCGTTATCATATACACTTAAATAACAAACACATGATTGATTTGCTATGATTGACATGAGGGCTGTTCACAATAAGGGTGTTTTCCAGTATTCAGGCATTGCGGTGGACAGAATCTATTAAATAACCACTTACCACACTTGAATAGAAATGTACTGTGTCTATGTTTCATTCTCGCAAACCGTTTGGAATTTAGCGTTTGGGGTCACGTCATGCCAATTCCATTGATCCCCACCCCAAACAGATATGACCTTTTCTGCTTCATTATTACTTGGCTCACCGTGGCCCCATTTCTTGAATTGCACTTCCGAGTGGTTGTCCATTCGAAATACGTTCTGTCCCGTTTTTTAGAAGTCCAGAATGAAGCCGTCAAATTCTAAATTTTGAAATACAAACAACTTGGATTTAAATAAGTTGGGTTTAAATGATCTTCTTTACCTGCAGGAATGAAGCTTTTATTATGTAGAAGCATTTTTTATAATATTAACAATATCATCCAAGAAAAAAAAATAAACCGATCTGAAACCGTGACTTTTTTTAATTACAATATTCACAATGCCAATGTGTTTTTACCAATTGATGTTCTTCCTGTGTTCAAAAGCAGGAGAATTGATTTAACTAGTCGTCCATGAAGTTTTTTAAACAGTATCGGATTTGTTACATTTAATTAATTTTAAAAGTTACACACATAAATTCATGTTAGGGGGTCCAGATCACGATTAAATCTGTAGGCGATGTTAACATATCTTAATCATTAATAAGTTATTACTATCTTTTTTACCAACGCGCTTAACCATTGTTTGATTAATGTACAGGGGATATTAGACGATCCGAAATACTGAGGCGGTTATCCTAGTTTTATTAATTGTATATTTATAGTTGATGTTCTGTTATAAAAGTAGCAGATACAAACAATGATTGCTACTCTGATATAGTTTTCGGAGTTTAATTGTTTGCTATATTATACATTACATCAGTTTGATTTGTGCTTTGTGGATGCAGCAGAACGTATCCCAGTACATATTTTCAAATATCTTCAATGTTGTCATATTTCAGTCTTTGGAGACTGTAAGAAGCAACGCTTAATGTATATATAGCATATCTACGCTTTTTTACACCTAGTATGTTGGATAATTTTCGCTATATTCATCGCTTACTGAAAGTTTTAATAGATTCCGATATAAATTCAATATGTATTTATGTTACGGCTATGCGATCCTTATGTTGCTTATTGAACAATAACTTTTTGAAGTTTAAATCTGTATTCTGGCTTGTCACAGACAGTTCAGATTCAACAGAACATTTGCATTCAAGCATTGATAAGTCAAAATATCTAAGTTTATATGAGTTGAATGATTGATTTGAAATGTGATGCTTTGTTGTTAATATACAATTAACACCTTATGGTTTGTGCATGTACTTCCCAGTTAAATTTTTTCTTGTTTGTGTTTGTGGCCTGTATTCGTGGTTAATTTATTTTCTGAGCCTGACTGTGGGTCAGTTGGTTGATTCTACCATATTATGGACTCAACCTTACTATAGATTCCACTCCTTCTTATGCAGCTGAAGTTTTATTTTATGCTATATCAGTTTACAATCGTTAAGGAACTGTACGTAGTTTAGTAAAACAAACTCGTGGCGAGGACGAAACTGCAAAGACATTCTTACTAAAATAAAGATTTACAGGCTGTTTACAAATTGGCTACCATCATCGAACATGTCAGAACATTTATCGAACTGTAGAGCTTATTTATTAGATCCAATCTAATTTATCAAAATTAACGACATTTTATCCCGTAGTAACACAAACACAGAAGTGACGGGTCGGCACAAAAATAGGCTCTCTCATGTTTGTGGAAAAAAATATTATTCGACTAATATTGAGTTGTTGTTATTTAAAAAGATACAGTGATATTGATAAGTGGCTCGTTACCCATGCTATTGTACACGTATGTTGTGCAAAAACTTGAGCTTGTTATAATCTGGAAAACAGTGTTCTTATCTTTAACTGCAAATACATATCTGAATACGATAAACTGCAGCTACACATTTATAAAGCATATTTGGCATTTGCGGCTAGCTCTGATAATGCTTTTAAAATTAACGGTTTTATTTCGCGCATATGGGCGGGTCTTCGGTAAGTGTTTCGATAAAACACTTACTAAATTGTATAATTGGAACAACGAATAAAACATTTCAAACACCTACTAGTATTTTACAATTGCAGAAAACTCTATTTGTTCTGTTAGTGTTGTTTTTAAGAATGACAGCTTTTAGCTTGGAGCATTGGAATGGTCCTTAATTAATACTGCACACTAATTTAACTTTTTATTGTTGCAAAAATCTACCAATAGACAGCATAATATATTGAGACATAAATGTATATATGCTCACTGAAAAATTTGCATACCAGCAATTTCATAAGATGTAAAAATGCATTTACCTTTCAGAGTGTCGTTACTTGTCGGTTTAGGAAAGAATCCACTCATTTTGTTCGCCAAAAAGATGTGTTCACCTTCGGACTCAATCGTCACAACACGGTAGCCACACTGTTTACAAAATGCCTAAAATGAAGAGCGCTTTGTTTTGCAATACCACTATTCTTGAAAGTTTGTTTTATACCTAGAATATAAGAGTGTAAATAAATCTAACACAATAAAAACATATATAGAGGTTACACATACTCTCTAAATTCAACACAGATAAAAAATGTCATAACGTTATGTTGATAATTGTAATTACTCAAGATTGTGTTGAACGCGTAAGTCATTGATAACATATGTTTGTGTCCAATCAGTGCCACTTAAATGTGTGTCGACTGTTGTAGTTTAATCATTTGATAACATCCATCATTGCACGCAATAGTAATACATATAACAGAAACAACTGTATACATTTAATACAGATACACGTACCACACTATCGTTATAATTCCGGCGGCTCCTTATGGCGAAGGTGTAAGTGGATCCTCCATACGTTTCCTGATTGAGAACGCATTCCTCTAAAAGTATAATAAATGATTGCTAAGAGTGGTGCTTGTGTTTCAACTTATATCTCAAACACTTTGAGAAAGCAATGAACTTTCAGATCATAATTTTTGGCCGTGGTTTTGAACCTGACACCATACCATATAAATATTAGTATTATAATTGTTCGTCTTCTTCTTCTACCTCTTCTTCTTCTTCTTCTTTTGCTTATTTTTATTATTACTATTATTATAATTATTATTTTATTATTATTAGTAGTAGTAGAAGTAGTGGAAGTATAAGTTGTAGTCATAGTATTAGTATTATAAGTAGTAGTATTTGTATTATTATTAAACTGTGCTAATACATGAACTTCTCTATGATCAAGTACCACAATTGCACATTGGTAAATTGTTCTTAAAACGTAATTGGAGAATGTGCGATAAAGTATGCACCATACACATGTGCAATACAGTAGTATTATGGCCAGTTAAATCCCCCTCGGTTAATAATATATAAAAGCAAGCATATAATGTGTTTATGGACTTTTTGTATTTAAACGCGTGACCTTTTTTCAATATAACACAACGAAACACACACGTTAAAAGTGGAGTTAATGAATAAGGTCGATCGATGCAACACACTTAGTGCCTGAAACATGCCACAGCTCGCTCTTAGTCCCACAACAATAAGCTCAAATAGGCCCAATATACTTACCTTGTACACAGCTTGTTATGTTGGTCCATTGTCCCTTCTTACACACGCTTGTCACATTGGTTCTGTCCTTTGGAACGTAACCATTGTTGCATTTCAGCAACCGTTTTGTTCCGTCAAAATGAAGATTCCCGAGTATTGTGCCATTCGCAACTTTTGCGAATGGTCGGCACTCTAATATCAATACATATATTGTATATAATATGTTATCTAATAAACTAATACATTTCAAAAAAATATTGATACGGTCAATT
>VMBQ01000817.1:152004-235094 GCA_007657795.1 Dreissena rostriformis | reverse complement strand
TTATTATTCAAAACTCATCTATCGGTACCAACCATTCGTGACACAATGGCCACATTCTTCATTGTTGTCGACGCATAATTCACATGTCTTTACACCCTGTAAGGACATACAAAATAATATATTTGACTTTCTTAAAGTTATTTCAAACTTCTAAATTTAAAAAGGGTTTAGTTTTGGGAACTTTGATAAGCATATATGTATGTTGGAACTGTGACAGTCCTGTAAGACGCAAATATGAACAAGAAGATAGCATATACTATAAAGTTAACTCACGAATATTTCACTTCAACAATGTTTTCTAGAATCCATATATAACTTTAAATAATAATTCAAATCATTATTTGCTCTTAATACGTGCATTTGGAAGTCCTTATCTACGACCATCTGAAATAATCGCTAAGTATAAAACGTAAATAGACAAACATTAAAGTAGGATGCGTCAGGACCTTTCGAAAGCGTTGTCTTATCGAATAAATTAGCATTAGTTTGTATAGGTTAAACATACTTATGCAGCCTTAATTTCGCTTTTAGCCATTTTCAATAATATTTTAATTGTTGTGGTCAGTTAAACAAGTTACACTTTTCTTTTTATGCAAGTTACTTATATCTTCCTTCCTTTAATCAGAGGTAGGGAAGGAATGGTCGTACAAAGGATTTCATGACAAATGGCCACAGTGATATGGCCAGGCGGGTAATAATACCCGCGAACCTCAAATGGTGTAGTCCAGCGCTCAAAACAACTGAAGTTATTCGCATATTATAGCTTATTTACGTGTTTACAAAACAATTATACATTGCTGAAAAATCTCCACGATCAATGGAAAACTAATTTCATGTGTATTAACCTGAATCAAAACTGTACACAGTAGTTTGCAGTTGGATTTAATAAAACTATCTCTCGAGACTTTAAGTAGAAACGCATTTAGACCTTATATTAGTTTTCTCTAATAATGTTAACGTTTCTCTCTGGTTTATATTGTGATCGTCGACTCGGTTTATTTTACAATTATATAAAAACAATACCTCTAATAATATGTCACTGCGCTTGACATACACCATCACACGTGGTCCGTTTTCGCTACAAGCAAGGGATTCCCAGAAGTCGCTGATGAAATGCAATTCACACAACAATGCCGCTCTGAAGTAGCCCATCACAACACACGACCATCTCAGAACACATTGCTTGAGACATTCCTTGAACGACAAATTGGGTATCATCACCCTCTCGATGGATTCATCTTGCCTTGGACCGAACCGAATATTGCTGTATTCCGCTGATTCTATTGCCTGGCTCTGGATAGAGAGAACACATATCACACTAAGAAAGTAACGAAGTAATTTCATCACGTCTATTGGCTTCTCGTGAGGTTCAGGAGCAATTTTCGTATGATCTTCTCGGTACGAAATCTCTAGCGGTTCTGCCACAATCACGGCTGACGATCAATCAAACGATGATTAAATATGCATGTTTAGTTCCACTCAGCTTATCCCAGCAGAACAATGACATAAAAGGCTATTGTTATATTCTATAAGGTTATATCATTGGTTCAAACATTAAGTAAAATACAATGTGAACAATCGTGCCATTATTAAAATTTCCATTTCCGTTGATAGTTTAAACCAGACAAATGTAGACAAATTGAAAATTACAGTTTCCGGCTTCATTTGTTCCGTTTATAGATTTGCCAGTGCTAATTCATAAACGAACACCGGAACAATCCCTTGTTTCAACAGCGGTTCTTTGATTTAAAGTCACACACTATATATGCGTGGGTTAAGTACCAAATTCAGATGGATACCGTAAATTGTTTTCAAAGCAGGGTGCAGCATTTATGATTGAATTGGCGTTCGCAGTCGATACCAAATCAGCCAGAGTTGGGACAATTGTTAAATGCGCAATCGCAAGCATTTTTATTGCCTAATACAAAAATTCTTCAATACGTATGTTCTCAGACGGTATGCATGGTTGTGCGGCACAATAGAAATGCGAAGATTAGCGGGTTGTTCTTTGAAGGTACATGACTTTGAAGAAAAATGTCCTAAGGCAATGATATATGTGTATAGGAGTAATCTTCTGTCAGATTTTAGGAGTTTTGTTGAACAAATTTATCGCATAACAAAGAAGTGAAACTCCAGAAGCTCCAACAGTATTGCATTTCTATCATACACACCTTCTTTGTCCTTTATCTATGGCAAGGAACCAATTGCCAAACAGTACAATACGGCAAAAACGAAACAACATACTTAAACACATAGTAGAATAAAGCTGGGGTCACCGCCTTGGAACGGTCAATGCTAAGCACTGGGGGTTTAGACCGGTTATAGAGCGCTCAACATCACACAAGGTAGGACGGAGACCAGAGCAACAGAGTTACAACTTTTTGAGGCACGATGAAATGCAATCACGAACACATATCAACTACATCACTTCTTTTTACAAAAAGATTTAAGAATACAGCATCATATAGTTAATATGTCAGATCATCATCGCGAACCTACAGGAAGAAGCAGCAATATTGGATGTAAAATATTTTGTAAATGTTTTTTTTATTCCAATCAGTTAATTAATAATCATGTTTTCATATTGAATGTCTTCTAAAACGGAATGAAAACTGATACACTATTAAGTGTATATTCTTTTTACAGGACATCAGATTGTGTGCCAACCAATTTCCACCTTGTGAGCAACTCCAAACAGATGATTTATCAACTTAAACATGACATACCAACGGTTTGTTTATACATATTTAATAAACGTGTGGATTTGGTTAATATATTTTATTATGGTGTTATATTAATGATGTATCTTACGTAACAGTAGATTTTCGACGTTGTTAAACTCCTTCCAGTAGAAACAAATTGAGGAAGAGGCATAACGAAATATGTATGTTTAGTCAGTTTTAGAACGTCATCAGTTCGTAAGAATATATAACAGAACATTCTAGACACCATGCCTCATCAAATGCAAATATGTCGATCAGTGTCAAGCGACCACCGTTCATGCCACGATAAAACTGCAAAGGTTGAGGACAAATGCATACGTATGGGGCGGTTCGAATATGTCGGCGCATGCGTGAGGTATACCCGCTATATGATACTAATATCGAAAACTGAAGTTAAAAATAAGCCAAAGACTAACATCACAATTCGTGTTGCGAGTAAATAACTGAATTTTCTAATAAAGTTAGGTATAGAGGTGCTTAAATCGTAGACAAATGATATGAGAGTTTTTTTGTTCGTTTCATCTTGAACACATTTTAGGAAACGTAAGCCGTGTACAGCTTAGTTCATAAACTAAAATGGAAAGTGCATGGTTAAGCTATATTCATTAAAAAATGATACTACAACATAAAAACAAAAGCATATACATACTAAGATGTGTCGATGTATATACAGTCTCAACCTAATGTACAATACCATATGCATAATTGTAGTAAACAATAAAAACGTAGGATACCCCTATTTTAGTTGTATTATTTCTAACTANATGTCGGCGCATGCGTGAGGTATACCCGCTATATGATACTAATATCGAAAACTGAAGTTAAAAAAAAGCAAAAGACTAACATCACAATTCGTGTTGCGAGTAAATAACTGAATTTTCTAATAAAGTTAGGTATAGAGGTGCTAAAATCGTAGACAAATGATATGAGAGTTTTTTTGTTCGTTTCATCTTGAACACATTTTATGAAACGTAAACCGTGTACAGCTTAGTTCATAAACTAAAATGGAAAGTGCATGGTTAAGCTATATTCATTTACAAAATGATACTACAACATAAAAACAAAAGCATATACATACTAAGATGAGTCGATGTATATACAGTCTCAACTTAATGTACAATACCATATGCATAATTGTAGTAAACAATAAAAACGTAGGATACACTTATTTTAGTTGTATTATTTCTAACTATGGATCGAAAACAGCAATAATAAAATATAAAGCAAATAAAACAAAGTAGTTAAACTGATGAAAATTCAAATGCAATCGGCATTTCTAAATTGAAAAACTCGTCTGATGTAATTTAGCGGTCGAGATAAGCGAGCGATTGCCTGAGTCGAAAACGGCCGGAAAAATGGCCCTCCATTCGCGGACTTAATGGCGCATATCGGTTAAATGAACATACGCGTGTTGAAATGGGAACGAAATTGAAATCTCTTGAAAAGATAGTCAATAATTTTAAACATGTTCTTAACAGTGATTGCTGCATACTGACGGGTCCTCGAAAGCTACCAACTAAAACAATGGTCAAAGTCAGAACCAAGACATAGTGGAAATGGATCTGGAGGAAATTTGGCGTAAAATATAATCTCTGAAAATGGATAGAAAATGAACCACAGCTGATTAAAATTATTTGCGCTCGCAGTCAATTGGCAACACTCTTATATTTTGGAATATATATAGCCTGGCGAACCAAGTCTAAAATATAATTGCTTTTGATATCATTTATGAACAACAAACTTCCGGCCAGTGTGAAGGTAATAGAAAGAGGTAATCGCATTTATAACCCACTTGCGACGTAATTGTCCGTCGGGGGCGAGAATTCCGGTATGAAACCCGAAACGGGTATAGTGTGCAAATATAATCTTTTTCAGACGGAGATACGGTGAGTAAAATATACCTGAATTAAAATCAGAACGACCATTATTATTAAGGAAGGAACGGCAGGAAAATGAGACAGGAAAAAACACTTTGTATACTACACGGTGCACGTAAACAGGGAGCCAATTAGAGACGCTTTGGGCTTTACGGATGGACTTAATAGAATAATATAACTTTGCCAAGCTCCCTCCCTTTAAAGTGCGAATAGACGCTTTGGAAATGATTTATATGTTTGTGAAAAAAAAAATAAAAATGAGTTATATATTATTTTATGTTTAAAAAGAAAAATTTCTCTTTTATATATAATTACATGTTTGATTTTAAAAATGACAGTGACCACGCGCCTCGATTGTCCGATTTAATCTGCAGGCATGTCTCTATGGATAAATACGATGAGTGCATGTATGAGTGCATGTATGCAACTATAACATGGAAATATAACGAGGAAGAACTATATAGAAATAGAATTATATAAAAAAAATGCCCAGCCTAAATGTCCACTAGCACATTAAGTAGAAAATAACAATACAATAAAATTACCTCTTAAATACATTACAAAAAATGTAAGAGAAATTACCAACGCCACGAAGACTATCTTGCCTAGAAATAAGTTTGTTTCTACGTAAATACAATATTCCGAATTATGATCAAGCTTTAGTTGTAAAGAAGAGGAAAGGATATGAAAACTGCACTTAGACAGCAGAATATGACCGGTACAGATGCGGGTCGCATTGAACTATGCAAACTGCGTAAATATTATAAACAGACACTTACGAAAACACAACTTGCATAAAACGACAAAGAACACAATAATTGAAACAGGTAAGATCAAATAGAACATTCACGGAAAATAGCCGAGATATAAATGAGCGTCCATATGTTAAAAGTTACCATAATGTTAATGACTTTTCCAGTATCTGCGGAAAATGACACACACATTACCGTCGGTGACGTTTCAAAGGCAATAGTGCCTTTATTGATGAAACGAAGTACATTACTCGTTGGCGATAAACTGTAAAACGAATACTTCTTCGATGCTTGCGATATTTGAGTAGGCTATAATACACACACATTTAATATTAAAGTCAATCATTATTATATCAAAAGGACGACACTACTCATGTTAACAAACTCTAGGGTATTACACTTCTAAGCAATTCTGGAAAACTGTTGTGTGGCGTTGTTTGAAACTCAATAATAAATAGGTGGCGCGAAGAAAACAATGTTATTTCCAACGCACAATTTGGGGCGTTTTATATCCTTAAATGTCGAATGCTGCACATGGGTACAGCATACAAATACGCGCTTATATTGCACATTTGTGGCCTGAAACATCTTGCTTTGGCTAAATATGCCGCAATCCACCGTGGTTCAAACTTCAGAGTAAGGATAAAATGCTAAAATTGTTGCGAATTATACCCAATTATTCCCCCAATTAAATCATGCGTGAAACGTAAAATATCATACTGTAAGGTTCTTCTCCACATGAGTCTCTTTTGTTCTTATATAAAGTACATACGTATTGCAAATGTTGCGAAAGCAAATTGTTATATCAGTAAAAGAAAAAAGCTAATAAGGGATGAGAAAGATATTACGGCAGTAAAATAAAAATATTTTACTTCTTCACTCATATAAGCAATTCATAATCTAATCTTAACTCATATAAAATTATATTATACAACGTTTAAGAGGATTATACACCTATTTATCTCGTTATTCTCGTCACCTGTATAATTCCTCATTATTGCGAGGTGTGATGTATTATTGAATCGCTTTCACTGGGAATAACCCATATTAAATTCTACAACGCACAACTTAATGGACGACAAAAAATTTGCCAGAAGTGTAGATGTTTAATCGGAACTTTGAAGATATCCCCGCTACACCAATAGGTATGTAAGTATTACGTTAAGTCTATGTAAATTATGTTGATCTGAAAATATTATTAAAACTAGTGTTAACTTGGTATTCATCGGTTTCATGTAATTTTAGTTCTGTGTTGAAGTTCATTTAAATCGATTTCATGTCATCGAAGTTCTGTAGTATAATTCATATCATCGAGTTCATGTCATTTTGGTACTGTAGTGAAGTTTATATCACCATGTGTATGTCATCAGATTTAGATAGTTAAAGTCATATCCATTGCTTTCATGTCATTTGATGGTTCTTTTGTAGTTTAGTGTAATTGTAGTTCTATAGTCACGTTCATATCAACCGATTTAATGTCATCGGAGTTCTGTTGTGTATTTCATATTTTCGGTTTAATAGCATATGACGGTCTATAGATTATCTGTAAATGGTTGATTTCATAACGTGGGAGGTTTCCAATATATTGGTTTCGTGGAAGTTCTGTGGTCGATAACTCGATTCATGGGTAACATGGCTGTCGGCGGTATACAATGTAGCACACGCCATGATTAAATTGCGTCGTATTCCGGAGGTGTACTTCACATCATCAATTTATTGACTTTTGGATTTGTGTGATGTAGCTGAAATCATTGGTCTCATGGCGTCTGGCATTTGGTAATGAACGCTACAGTTAAATTCACGAGGATAGACTTCTGAAGTGTAGTCGACATCCTTGATTACGTCGAGCTCAGTAGTAAAGTTCACCTTCTTAATTCGTGACTCAAATGTCGGTACTTAATGCCATGTTTAAGTACTAGTAGTGTGCAAATGACTCTTATCATCACATAAAATATCTTTGCAACTGACCTTCTGTATTGTAGTTGACATCATCTGTTTCACCACGTCGGAGTTTTTAAATACATTTATATTTGGGTTTTATATCGCTCACGTCCTTTAGTGTATTTCACATTAGAGCGATCATGACTGATGCATTCTAAACATCGGATTACGTTGTCCAATCTACGCAGTGTAGTTTACATCATTTATTTCATTGCTAGCAATTTTGCATTTCATTAGTTTTCAGAAGACGGATCTTCAGTTGTGTATTTCACATCATCGCTTTTATGAAGTCAGAGTTCTGTGGTGGAGTTCACATTACCATTTTCATGAGGTCAGAGTACATGTACTTGTCATGATATGGTATGATAGCGTTCTTTAGTTTAGTACTTAATGCATTGTACGCACGTGTTATCCAGTTTATTACTTACAGTTGTACATGGTTTGCTATATTTATCGTCGAGCTTAAATGTACCTGCCGTGTGTGCATTATAGTGATAGCATAAGTTTTATATATTATTTAAAGATACTTCTTGTATAAAATATGTTGTGAGTCTTCTTAATTGACATTGCCATTAGGACGTGTTTTTTTATCGAGAAATGTTCACTTGCGAGTGACTATACACTATTGTACACGCCGAAAACGAGGGACATTTTCGATTCTGACGTCGTGCACATTTCTCAGAAACACATATACAAATAATGTGTCACCTGTGGTCCATCTTTATAAATTAAACTAAATTTTTATTCTTTTTCAATGCAAGTTTTAATGCACAGTACTGACAACAGTTTGATGTGACTGTAATATTAAGGAAGTCAATCAATGAAGCTTTGATGTGATGCATTAAACTGATTGTACACACGTCTGTCAAAATGTTACCATACTGTTGAGCGTCTTTCGTTTCGAATGCCATCACACCTTTAGGATTCGTAGTGAACTAAAACTACTTAATTATAACATGCAACAAGTAAAATGTTTCATTAAAACAATTGCTACGCAACGTGCACAACTTGGTTTCAAAACTGTATTGCACTTTTACAAATGCCAATGTGATTGTGCATATTGATCAAACTAAAATGCGCCACGCACTTGACAAGTGCTCTGCAACATTTAATACAAGTAATTTGTCAAATGCACTTAAAACATATTGTAATCGACGTCGATGATACAATACTATATGTACCTTAGGTTACACTTACTTAATTGATAATGCAGTGACTATCATTTTAGGAATATGATATATTTTTAGTTTGCAAATTGTAGCCAAGCCAGCTGCCTCGTCATGCCAGATCGTGACTACGCCGGTGTTTATTATAGTTTTCATTACACTGACCAATAAGATGTTATCAATACATGGTGCTCCGTGCACGAGTCAACGCATGCTTCATAGCAAACGCATCTAGTGTCATGCAAAAACATACATGAAAGAGGATTCATAAATAAAAAGTATTTTTATTAACGAAACAGTAAAAGTAAGTAATTAACACCTACACACGTTAATTAAATACAGGGAAAAGAGGAAAATGAGGTTATGAAATAGAGTTAAACAATGTGTCAAATAGCAATAGGTCGTTTTGGTTTACTGTACACACATGAAGTGCTTCACGTCACGCTATTTAAATATACAATGACCGAAACAATTCGTTTGAACGGATTGTCAATACACACTCGTTGTCTACTTTGCGTTTGGGAACTTAACAGCTTCACTTGGTAGAATCGAAAGTATCCACATGGGTTTTCAATATACTTAAATGCAAAAAACAACCTGTATTGCAACACCGCTAGACAAAAGTTGTAATGGGTTCACAGCTTTTGTTGTATTGCAGTGGACAATTGTTGAGGCATACCAATATGCAACATAATACATAAGAATAAAGAAACGTTGTAATATAAACATATACAAATACATAAACATACATAACAAAAACATACAAACACATAAGTTTTAACTAGAGAGGCTTAGTTCTACTCATTTCTAAACAAAAGGGGTCAACAATATAATCCAAAAGCACTCACAAGCATCAAATGCAGTATTATATAAGTAAAGCTGCCTGTGTTTTGTTTATGTGATCATTTGTTTTTATATAATAATTGAATTCATTTTGTGTGTAGCCTTTTACGGTCAAATAGGAAATTACGTAATATATAGTTACAAAAGAAAGGTTCATAGTTGTAATAAAGATCTTTGATTCTTATCAAAATTGCCAGTTTATATAGATCTCGATGTATGCGCGATATACTTTAGGGCAGCATCAAATTGCATCATCTGAGGACAACGCTTTAAAAAAGTGCAATGTCCTCTATAAACAGAGGGTTGCACATTTTCGAAAACAGCACAACGCTACACAAGCACAGTTTTACCAACAAATTACAATACAAATAGTATTAAGTACGACAAACAAAACAAACAACAATATAGTACAAAACAACACAATATAATCACAAAATAATACAAACACATCTATCAAACACAACACAATACAAGCACGCACTACAAACACAACACAATACAAGCACACATAATACATATTCAACACACACAGAAACTCCAGAAACTATATAAGTTGTCAGTCATTATAGATGAATGCAAAACAGTGCAAGCAAATATTACAGAAACTAATCAATACAAACAAATATTTCACACACGAAGCCATGCAAACTCATATTTCAAACACGATACAAAACCAACACAAAGAATCCAAAGATATATTACACATGTAATATTCAATACAAAAAAGTGAAACTCCAGAAGCTCAAGCAGCATTGCATTTCTATCATACACACCTTCGTGGTCCTTTATTAATTTATATATTCAAGTCAAATCAGCAGGAGGTCATTCTTATTGTCACTCAAATTGCCTTTTTTAGGTTAGTGACTAATTGATATTTAACACGAGAAAAACACATGACAGACAGATACACTCATTGACAAAATGTGGGTCTCCGTGTTGGAACGGTTAATGCAAATCAAAGCAAAATGGGTTCAAATCAATACAAAAAAGATCCCTACCCACTTTACAAAGACACACAACTACAGGCATACGTAACATTTTCACAAAGAAATCGGAACTATCAATGCATATCATGGTCAATCATAGCATTCGGGTTCAAATTAATCCACACAAAATACAAATGCACCTTACAAAAACAAACAAGTCCAGACATATAAACAAGATTGGATCACACAAATATCGGAACTGACAATTTTTAACATGTTTAGCTAAAAGTAACAATCCAAACATAAATAAAATAGAAAATAAAAACTAAATTTATTTAAATTGCTTCTCATAGTTACTAGTAAAACACAACATTGTGTTCGTAGCGTTTAAATAATAACGTTGACTTACTGGTGACATTATATATCAAATTAACGAAACTGCTGGTGCCAATACAGTACATCAGCACGTAGGATGTGGAATTGTGCTTTCTCACTTATGCATTATATTGCTGTGGCGATCAACATGGTACGATATGGTATGTTGCTTTCGTACTTCGAACTAATACCGCTTATTGAAAGTAAGATCAACATGCGTTAAGGGCGAGTGATTTGTATACATTTTATCATAATCATCACACGATTAACCAGAATTATAATGTTTACCCAGTGAATGGTTTATTTACTAAACATGAATAAAAACACGACATGCACAATCGCATGTCGAAAAAAGAACCGAAAGAACTGTTTTGTTATTAAAATAAGTCATGTAATGTATAAACATTTTTCAGATTTTTTTTAATAACACTAAAATGTTTTAAACTACGCACTTTATGATGTCGTAACAATCATTTATGTAAAACTGTAAAAATGCACTTATGAAAAGTATTACATGAAACACACATATACATGCCACAGGACAAGAATGACGAAATACTCTAAGAATTGTTACAGTAACTATGATTATTTTAGCAAGTGTTTAACCCTTGTTAGGAGAAATCGTGCTTGGTAGATTGTTATTCACTTGCCATTATCGTCGTTATTCTTGTTATTCTTAAAGTAATATTATCATAAACGTTATTTTAAATTCAAATAATTAAAAAGTGCAAGCGTTTACAGTTCAATCGGCGGTGTAAATCCTGCTGTATAATACACCATAAACAATACTATTATTTCAATATATATGCATGTGTATGAACATAATGTTAATTGGTAATAAGCATATGTTTTCCGTGTGTAGATGAGAAGGACGATCTTTTTCCGTGTGTAGATAAGAAGGACGATCTTAAATACAATATATCACACTATCACTCACAAACAACATAGAATTCCTATATTTCAATCTCGCAAATGGTTTGGAATTTATCCGTCTGGTATACGTCATGCCATAGCCAATTACTTTTACCCAAAGCAGCAATGCGATTTTGCCTCACTTTGTTTGGCTGGCCATCAGCAAAGTTTAAGAATAGGACTCTGGAGTGGTTGTCCATTCGAAATACGTTTTCTTCTTTATTGTAGAAGTCCAGGAAAAAGCCGTCATTGTCACCCTCTACATAAATAAATTAGAACAATATACAATAGATCAGTTGACCACACGTACACGTATTGCACATTAAATTAACGTTATCAACATTATGTTTATACGTGATTTAAATTTTCTTTTATTGAATATCTGCAACGTTATTCAAACTATGTTGTTTACACGCAATTGCGTATTTTGGTCGGTAAAGGAAGTTAAGTTAACAATGCCATCCTGTATTTTATATACAAAACATGATTTATGCTAATTGTTAAATAACTTGTATCTATTTAGCAAAATTTGTAATGCACTTGGTTTATATTCCTTTGTTGATTTTGAACATNAAGAGAAAATAAAAACTAAATTTATTTAAATTGCTTCTCATAGTTAATAGTAAAACACAACATTGTATTCGTAGCGTTTAAATAATAACGTTGACTTACTGGTGACATTATATATCAAATTAACGAAACTGCTGGTGCCAGTACAGTACATCAGCACGTAGGATGTGGAATTGTGCTTTATCACTAATGCATTATATTGCTGTGGCGATCAACATGGTACGATATGGTATGTTGCTTTCGTACTTCGAACTAATACCGCTTATTGAAAGTAAGATCAACATGCGTTAAGGGCGAGTGATTTGTATACATTTTATCATAATCATCACACGATTAACCAGAATTATAATGTTTACCCAGTGAATGGTTTATTTACTAAACATGAATAAAAACACGACATGCACAATCGCATGTCGAAAAAAGAACCGAAAGAACTGTTTTGTTATTAAAATAAGTCATGTAATGTATACACATTTTTCAGGCTTTTTTTAATTACACTTAAATGTTTTAAACTACGCACTTTATGATGTCGTAACAATCATTTTTGTAAAACTGTAAAAATGCACTTATGAAAAGTATTACATGAAACACACATACTGATGCCACAGGACAAGAATGACGAAATACTCTAAGAATTGTAACAGTAACTATGATTATTTTAGCAAGTGTTTAACCCTTGTTAGGAGTAATCGTGTTTGGTAGATTGTTATTCACTTGCCATTATCGTAGTTATTCTTAAAGTAATATTATCATAAACGTTATTTTAAATTCAAATAATTATAATGTGCAAGCGTTTACAGTTCAATCGGCGGTGTAAATCATGCTGCATAATACACCATAAACAATAATATTATTTCAATATATATGCATGTGTATGAACATAATGTTAATTGGTAATAAGCATATGTTTTCCGTGTGTAGAAAAGAAGGACGATCTTTTTCCGTGTGTAGATAAGGAGGACGATCTTAAATACAATATATCACACTATCACTCACAAACAACAGAAAATTCCTATATTTCAATCTCGCAAATGGTTTGGAATTTATCCGTCTGGTATACGTCATGCCATAGCCAATTACTTTTTCCCAAAGCAGCAATGCGATTTTGCCTCACTTTGTTTGGCTGGTCATTAGCAAATTTTAAGAATAGGACTCTGGAGTGGTTGTCCATTCGAAATACGTTTTCTTCTTTATTGTAGAAGTCCAGGAAAAAGCCGTCATTGTCACCCCCTACAAAAAAAAATTAGAACAATATACAATTGATCAGTTGACCACACGTGAACGTATTGCACATTAAAGTAACGTTATCAACATTAGGTTAATACGTGATTTAAATTTTCTTTTATTGAATATCTGCAACGTTATTCAAACTATGTTGTTTACATGCAATTGCGTATTTTGGTCGGTAAAGGACGTTAAGTTAACAATGCAATCCTGTATTTTATATACAAAACATGATTTATGCTAATTATTAAATAACTTGTATTTATTTATCAAAATTTGTGATGCACTTGGTTTATATTCCTTTGTTGATTTTGAACATATTAACAATTCCATTAATGTGGAGGAAAATATGAAGTGTTTTAAATTCTCTTGCATATATCCTTTTACATATGTATAATTACATTAACAGATAACGCTCCCGAACGCATGGTAGTTTACTAATCACATCAGTCATATTGGTTGTACGGACTGAAAATACAACTTTACAGTATTGTGACTAATTTCAGCCATATCGTTAATATAGCCTTCAGTTGCAGAAGGTCGTCAAAAAAACATCACTCAAAAGCGATAAATATACCAAACAAAACAGGCAAAGATGAGAAATGTAATAATACTCATTTAGGTGCCTTTTTGTCGTTCGTGTCGGTATATATGTCGTTTTTCTTGTTGCAATGTTGCAGACCGTCTGCAAACCCGCCAATACAACACATCGATATGGCAGAAATTAGACGCCATATTACAGAAACCGGACAACAAGTACTATCGAGGATGTTGTTTGTATTAACAAAAATAACTTTCACGAGCTTTGCACACCTGTACATAGTCATTATTTAGTCAACACATTTCGTGTGCTGGAGTATTTGCATACAGGTTATTTTACAAAATGTACCTAACAAACACTTACCCTGTTTGTAGTCTGTTTGAGGATTAGGAACATGGATCTTCATTTGACTCGCCAAATATTCGTGTACTTCTTCGGACTCAACAGACACAAGACGATAACCGCAGTTTCGACAAAATGCCTGAAAATGTACATTTTTGTTTTCGATAACTTTATTCTTGATTACTAACTATGAGTTCATAAAATACCCTGTAAAGGCATTTTAAATTGATTTTAGATATGTAGCACTTGTTTAAAATAAATTCATAGAACATCGAGAATGATTAACAACACTAATTTGATTTACTATTATACTTGGACTATCTATAGATATGTAAGTCAATTATATGTTTGATATTAAAGCTAACATATAGCTAATAAACCATGAATTGAACATATTGTTTTGTAATTTGCATTTAATTGGTTCATTGGCTTACTTACCTACAAAACCAATATTGTCAGAAATAACAATAGCATTGGTACACGTTAATGCCTACCATAGATAATACAGTTCTTTTAATACATGCGTACATACCACACTGTCGTTATAGGTTTGATGGCTCTTGGTGTAGAAGGTGTAAGTGGATCCTCCAAATTGTGTCTGATTTTGAATGCATACCTCTGAAATGATAATTTCAATACAGATTCCATAAACCACACGTGTTTTGAACACTAATTGTTACACTGCGAGAGAGCAATTTATATCAGATTTTTCGCTGGTTTCATTTTATGTTTTGGATAATATACCATACAGCGCAGTGTACTTACTTTGTATTCTCCTTTTCCTTTTTAATAATAATAACAATAAAAAGACTTATACAACATATAGTATTATTAATAGTAGTTATAAAATAATAATTACATTATAAGAATCACAAAACTGAACCACTATTGTACCTTTGGAAAATGGTTTGAATTATTCTCAAACATAATGTACAATGTTATAATGTAAAAAATATCATGTATTATATGCAGTCGTAATAAAATGTAATTTCCCCATGGTTTACTATTAAGCTATACAAGCTTGTATACAATGTGGTTCGGGGATATTTTGTATTTAAAAAAAGTGATCGTTTCGGTATATTGCACAATGAAACCCACGTATTTAAAATACGTTATCGCATTTGGTAAAATTTGGTAAAACAATTCAACACGTTAAGTGCCTACACGGGATTTAAAACATGCCGAACCCATGTAAATCCAAAACAAAAAGCTCAGATAAACCCGAGATACTGACGTTTTACACAACGTGTGATGTTTGTCAATTGTCTGTCCTTACACACGCTTGTCACATTGGTTCGGTCCTTTGGAACGTAACCATTGTCGCATTTCAACAACCGCTTTGTACCGTCAAAATGCATATTCCCCAGTATTGTGCCATTCGGAACTTTTGCGTAAGGTGGACATTCTAAAATGCATAACAATGTGTAGCAATAAAACACAACAGTTAAATGGAATTAAACTGAAGGTTCCTAGCGCCAGAAAGCGTAACATATTATCTTAATTGAATTGCGTCAACTCGCTCGTTATTTAGAATTTGCTATGTGCAGGAACAACTTATTTTGAGTTGCGCCAATATTTGCAGTCTTATTAAAAACAAAATTTAGCAGTTATATTAACTTATACTTTTAATTTGTTACGTACAGTGTGCACATGTCGGAGAACATTTACAATTAAAAAGAACAATACTGCACTATAAGACATGGAAGTTCAAGTGGCAATCATGATATTTTCTTTATATTTCCGGTGAAATAATTGTATACTACTTTAACAGAATATCTAGCAATATAATATTGCATTTTAATTTTACCGAATGTGTTAAAAAATAAAAAATAAAATAATAATAATAATAATAATAATAATAATAATAATAATAATAATAATAATAATAACAAAATAAATAATAATAATAATAATAATAATAATAATAATAATAATAATGATTTAACTATATTTGTATATATTGAAACAAACCATTCGTGACACAATGGTCACATTGTTCATTTGGGGTGCCGCAAGATATACATGTCTCTGCATCCTGTAAGGAAAAACACAAGCGGAATATATATTTTTTTAAGCTACTTCAAACTTTTGAGCTTTGAAATTTAATTGTCTTAGCATCTGGTTTCGGGAATTTTTATACATATATTTGGAGACTGTTATAGTGCTTTAAGGCGCAAATAACTAATACGAATTTCACATATTTATGTTTGGGTTAGACATACTTTTACAGCAAGTCAAAGTTTGTTGCGTTTATCTGGATGTCAACAGTAGTTAATTGTATTGTAGTCAGTTATAATGATGTAAGGCGCAAATAACTAATACGAATGTGGCATATTTCTGTTTGGGTTAGACATACGTATACAGCAAGTCAATGTTTGTTGCGTTTGTTTCGATATCAACAGTAGTTGATTGTATTGTGGTCAGTTAACCACTCATACTTTTCCAAGCAAAACAAGGTTTACAGTAATAAATGTGTATACTTATGCTAGTACCTAAACAGTGTTCTTATAGAATCACATGAAGGGAAAAAAATGCCATAAAACTGGTTTCATGACCCGTCCCCACACAAGTCATATGGACCGGTGATAAAACCCACAATCCTCAAATGTGTAATCAAACGTTCTAGCTGGCTAACAGTCAAATCAAATTTTGAGTAAACAGATGAAAACCAAGTTTGACAAAGACATATTATATGAATACGTTTAAAATTAAAAAAGTACATGACATTGATATCCGCATAATAGGTTATTAACATGTTAACGAAACATTATGCTTTGCTGTTAAACGTTAACTTCACAAAAATATGTAACTCAGTCAATGTAAAACCGCTTTCCTTAATGAAAAATACATAGCACCAATTCGATAAAATTTACTCATTTTTCTGTGGCCATTCTCCTGTGGCCATTCATAGAATTGATTTTAAACTTTAAACTATTTGTTTTACCATTTACTTAATATTTGTTTCTATACCATTATTGTATGTTCGGTTTAATGTACAATAATATAAAATCAATACCTCCAATAAGATGTCACTGCGCTAGACATATACCATCACACGCGGTCCGTTTTCGTTACAAGCAAGGTTATCCCAAAATTCTCTGAAGAAATGTAATTCACACAACAATGCCGCTCTGAATTAGCCCATCACTTCACACGACGATCTCATAACACATTGCTTGAGACATTTCTTGAACGACAAGTTGGGTAGCATCACCCTCTCGATGCATTCATCTTGCCTTGGGCCGAACCGAACATTTCTGTATTCCGCTGCTTCTATCACTTGACCTAGGCAAGATAACATGCATATCGCACAAACAAAGCCACGACAAAACCTCATTGCATTAACTCTTCAATACTATTTTCTAAATGATCTGCTCAGAACAAGTTCCCGAACGGTTCCGTCAGAATCATGACTTGCGGAGGCAGTTAATTAGTTTTGCATCAGTAATAAAACATAATTATCATGAATTATTTATGAGCTACCGTGCCTAGATAGACGAACCTTTAAATCCATGACAAATATCACTAATTTATTTTTAATTGATTCCTTCTACTACTATTACTACATACAGTATAATGCAAAAATTCATTTACATATATATAAACATATCAACATTATTTACATATGAAAACTATGTATAAGCAGATTCATTAATCGTCTGTTGTTTTTTTTCAAAACAATATTATTACTTTGACGCAATTCACAGTGGAATGAAATTTCATATACGTTTGGTTGCCAACAATATAAATATTGTCTATACAATAAGCAATAGTTTCTGGAGACTTGCGGTTAATGCCGGAACAGATTATTCATAGGTGCTTTAATTAGTTTATGAAAACAGTCGACGACGTATGCATAATTAATGTACCGGTAAATGTAAAACATTCGTAATGGTGACATACGATAAATTATGTGTTAATTTTGAAAACAATTAACTGCCGCCGAGCCGCATTTATATGATCAACTAATAAGCTCGATCGAATTTCGCAGTATAATCAGACATACATTGTCAGCATAACATTTAACTTGTTGTCATTAACTACTTCTACGCAGCCTTTTTTTATTAGTTTTCAATCCTTCAGTACTAATTTTAAATTGTTACTTTGACAGTTGATTTGGTTTGACATTACACGCTTTTAATAAGAAAACCCAAACCCGAACAATAGCATTACTATTGATATAAACATGCAACATAACGGTTTTAGTAAATGTGCTCCAAGCATTCAAATAATATGATAAGTTTGACAAAGCGTTACGTTTTTATATGACCTATATAAATTCCGTTTTAGTATGTTTATATTATATTCATGGCATGCAGCAGTTACAAAATGCCTGAACGACAGATTAAAGCGATGTGTAGACAAAATAAGTTCATGGAGTACGATTATTAACGTTCACCGTCTCAAACTATCGTAAATGTAACACGAACACTTAACTTTAAAAAACATAATATAGGTTTGGAGCATGTCTGACACAATCCAAATTAAAAGTAGAACACCGAAAATGAATATCTTAAAGATTATTTTTTTTGGAACATATTTTAAAGTCAAAGTATAGCGTTAGTTTAGATACGTAATCATATTTAGTATTTGCAAACATCGAAATAAAATGTTCCACGAGAAGATCACGTTCTCGTATGTATATCATACTATCAATATGTATTCCAAAGGTAGGTTTCCCATAAACATGCATTGTCTATTCAAATATATTGAACTGCTCAACATTGGACGCCATGACAAATACAAAAATGCATAAGCAACGGGACCTAATAAACGAGACGAAGATCACTGAATCACTTGTTTCCATTCAATCCCGTTTCTTAAATGTGCTTAAAATGTGTACATATTTAGTCCAAGGAAGAGTGCGGATGTTTAGAAATTTCTTCTGTACCCATTTTGAGAAAAGTGACCTGCTGAGCAGTTTTTCTTCTGAAGGTTAGTCAATAAACACTCTATAAACATTAAAATACATATCCTAAAGCCGTGTCAGTATTTATGACATTGTATAAAGTATAGAAGGGTTGTGATTTTCTTATATCTCGTGGAAGTGCAATAAAAAATAGTACAATTTTCAGGCGTATACAACTATGTCCCGTCCATTATAGTTATTAAAATAACTGAATTTATGATATATGTGAACGCTGCGGAAAAGCAATTTAAATAATGGATTGATGCTTAATTGATCGGCGGGATATATTGGATGACGAATAAAACATTGTGTTGTTATAATGCTTTTACCCAGTCGGAATAATATGAAAACATTCGCGTTTATGTTTTCTAGTATAGTCTGCAATTAAGGATAAGCTAATTCATAACGATGCTTTAACACACTATGCTCTCAATTGAAAACCATACCTGCAGGCATTAAGTTAACGACACTTGGAGACTTTTCTAACGTAACACTTTTCAAACTTGAATATCTCAATTATGAATAAAGATTTTGATCTAAAATTGTACATGTGATTATTTGACTACATTTGGTGCAAGTTCACGACAAAATCATTCACCCTTGACGATTCAACAGGCGCTCTGACAGCATCAGGACACTACTTTGAATGTGGGCATGTCAAATGCCGTGCGACGACCACAAAGCGCAATGCAGGTAATGCCGTGAAAAACTAAAGATCTCTTATCCAAGACGCACATGATTTATTAGCATGTGCTTCAACCCATGACAGTGCCATAAAGTACGAATTGGTGACAGAAGAGGACTTTGAGGCCATTAAAGCTACAGTTGATCAAATGAACACTATTGTTAAACCTGTGAACAGTACCATTAAGCTACAGGCTGTAATTGGGACAAAATGAGGGAACAGTGAGGTATAATGGGTCCGTGATACAAGTTATGATTGTAATGATTTTTTTTTTCATTTCTGGTGTTTAAATGTCATATCAGGCTGTATCTGGAAAAAAATGATTATGGAAAACCAAACAAAAATCATGCCGTTGATTCCACATTAGAGGCAAGAGAAGTTATTATTATCGTTGAGATAACCAAAGATTGGCAAGATCAACATAATGAGACACATGTGAAATTGGAAAAGAGTCAGGTGTACAAGTATGTTACTGTTGGACATTTAAGTATATCACAGTACAAAGAAAAGCGTTACATAGGTCAGGCTTGTGAAAATGACGATGGTGACAATACCAAACACGTTAATATCATGACCGACGTCGGGAAATGTATTGAAATGTATTGAAATGCCCGAAAAAGGAGGATACTTTTTGATTATAAAGCTTGATAGTGTCATCAAAATAACTAATGATCCTCAACCAATCATCAACCAAAGTGGAAAACCAACATACTTTTCTTAAATTCCAAATGACATGCTTGTTGTACTCAATGACTGAATTTCAATTAAAAACCAAGATAAAATCAACATGCTACAATTGTGTTTAAGTATCGATTCCCAATTTGCCTTGGAGTAAAGAAGTATTTGCTCTAGACTAATACTTGATATGCATTTAAAAAAGAAGTAATACACATTATGTTGATTGTTATTTCTTGTCTAGATTTTGTTTTCCCGCGTGTCTATATTCTCAAATGTAGTATACATTGGCAGAAAATCGTGTTTGTAATATACGGAGCAAAGGAACACTCATGAACGGGACAGGGTTACATTCCCATATACACGTTTTTGGTCGTTTGCTTAGGAAAAGCTTATTTGTCTGTTAGCCGGAAGCATTGCTACGTTGAATAAAGCTGTACAAGTAATTTGGTATATTTTTTTAACAGTAACGCATGTTAAAAGATGGTGAAATTTACAGTATATTGCTGAAAACACTAACATAGAGATACCCACATTTAATGCCAAAACGTTATAAAATGAGACTATAGACTCATTTTCTTTTCTAGATTTGTTTTAACATGTGTTTCGCTATCACTTCAAATGTAGTAATAAAACATAACAACTTTAATTGGTGTTATGATTATGACGAGTGGAGTTTGTAAACGCAATTGATATTATTCTGTATTGATAATTGACCCTCAAACGGAACAACCTCACATTTAATATGCTTGTTTGCGTTCGAAAAGGAAAACTCAAGTCATGTGATTTATAAAATATGAAATATCCCTACTGGGAACATACCATCATTAATCAACATGCATATTAGATACGGCTTGTAGCTCACTGAATATTAATTCGAATCGACACACACATTTCCTTACAATCATGTGTGCGCACAAACAACAAATTAGTGACACATTAAGGCCACTTTATATTTCATCGTGAACTCGTCGAAATGTATAACACGCAGCAAGTGTCTGTCAAGGTTTACAAGTTAGGCAGTATTTTCTTAATTACAATTTATGAAACATAATACTATGTATAAATATTTCGTTCATACACAATTGTTTAGCATTTGATTTGTTACAATATTAATCTAAATATAAACCTCCAAAAGTTTATTTTAAAAGGAATTATAGTAATACATGCCACTATGATTTAATGTTGTACGCATTTGTATCTAATAACATATGGCGACTTCAGACACATACACATTAATGTATTTGAAATTAATTTATATCTAAAACAATATATGTTCATTAACTATGTTTGTATCGTGGAATGGAACTCGACCTGACATAATACAAACTTATCTTACCAAACGCGACAAAGGTTCGAATGGCTAATGATTATTGCTGAAACAGTTATTTAAAATGCGATTGTTCTGGTTTGCAGAGGACAACAGTCGATGAAGGACGCATTACTCATTGACCATGAATTTGTAAATGTAATGAAGAACTTAGTGATGACATCGAATACTGGATACCTTCGCTCGAAAACAATAACAACTGCCTGGAAGCTGCTTTTTTTAAAGATAAATGGAATTTATAGTATCAACCAGTAGACACGTCCGAATGTTGAAGTGTCATCAACCATTTACTGTCAGCGTAATATTAATTTTCTGGCATTATTAAAGTTAAACTACTGATCATGAGGAAATTAAAATCATAGAGGACAGTTCTACATTAACAGTAAAACAACACATTATTTCAAAGTTGAAAATCAACGCTGAGCAATGTTGATGAAATGAATATGCAAGCAAGCGGTCGGGGGAAAATTGACTATTCAACAATCGGTCGATATTATGGCACTTGAAATATAACGCTTTCGTCATAGGATTAATAACATATGAACTGAAGCTTTACAATTGATCAGCCATGCTACTTCATTAGAGCCAGTAATACATAAATATAAAGTATGCCACCATTCGTGAGCTTCCAAAACTAGTCAACTAGTTACATAACTACTACCAATTGGAAAAAGTGACGATACTCTGCGCCCTGTTTGCACGCTGTTTTCACACTGTTTGCTCTGGCATATTTGTTTAATGGACAAGCTATTGCCGCTGCGTACATGTCCTTATTGTGTGGTCATCCTGTAAAAGACTACCAATACAGGGTTATACGTCCGAATACGGCCACCTTGAAGTCAAATTTAATAACACATTTGTGTCCGTAGGAAATAAATCCATGTTATGACATCATTTTATATACGTAAAACATGTTTCGGTCCGGTGATCTTATAACACTATAGTGCTTTTGATATATTAAGAGTTTGCATTTACATTCAAGCTATGCAATTCGACCATGCGTTACGGCCTTAGTCTGATACGCACAACAATTTGTTTACAGTTTGAACGATATTGTTATTTGTAATTAAATCTTGTTAAGACCAAGGGATTTTCGTATTATATAAGCTTAAGTTCAATATATTATTGACACATACAATAATAATACATTTTAGAGTAGATATAAAATACAATTAGTAGCAGCGAATTTTCAACTTGATTAAAATATGACAATTAAAGTGTCAGATGCTATTAGAATTCTAATGTAATTGTGTATAAACATATAACACACCTCGATAAAGAAGATGTAAATAGAACATAATATATTGTTTCCTGTAATGCTATATATAGTATGTACACAAACATGTTTATGAAATGAATGAGAACAAATACAGAGGGCCATGGTGGCCCTTAAGCGCTCATCTGAGTTTGCGGACACTAATTGTTGAAGACTTGACCAGGTGTTCTAGTTTTTTACTACAATTAATCCAGATTAAAATATGGCCTTCATATTGTCAAGATAATACTATTGACCAAGTCTTCTTGAGTCAAAAATATGGCCCTAGAGTAGTTATAAGTTTCTTTTTACGATTTGACCTAATGACATAGTTCGTCAACTGGTACATATTCAAATTGTGCATATATATTGTCAACATAAGAATCTGCACACGTTTCAGCAAACTTGAGTAATACATAATGCCCCTAGAGTGGCAACAAGTTTTGTAGAAGAGATTATGGCTTTTTCAGTAACAATTTTTATTTGCATTTTGTCTTTGAAAAAAAGTATTTTGAGTAAACAACTATATCCATCAGCAAATGAATACATCTTGTATACAATGTTGTTTAAAAAAACGATGGTTCTTTGCATATTGTAAATGTTAATTATAAAACATTGTATGAATATTTTCTACATCATGAACTCTTAGAAAATATAGAAACTGTTTACTACATGACAATGATTCAGTCCAAAATACATGTTTAATTATAATTTTACTAGTTTCAATATATATGAGAACGTGTGTTTTATTCCACGTTTGGTTCTGGAACAAAACAAATTTGTATTTTGATATAATTGTCTGTAAGAAAGGCTTTAATCTTTTTTTAGTTGACCCAGAAGAAACCCACTCAACCCACCGTTACTACCGTTACTACTTCTGCTGATAAGTTTTGCATTGAAACATATCATATAAATGTTGTATATGAATATTGTATATAACCCTTTCTGCCAGGCATTTAAAAACCGGTTCTATAACTCCAGTAATTTAAGGTTGTCATTGTCGGATACTTCGGAACGTTCAATCCCCAGAATTGATAAGACAGCAAAATTTATAGTCACATCTTCAGGCATTAAAGCATTTTAAGCATTTGCATTGTTTGAATAAATATTCATAATTCCTCTCACAGAGTATAAGAACCTCTATGAAACAACTTAAATCCGGATTGCCAAGATCGTTTGGTTTCGCTAAAAAATGACATTCAAGACGACAAAATGCAACTAAACTATTAAAAATTATCACGAAAAAACGATATTGTCTAAATGATACACACGTTTTGTGATGATGTATATACATTTTTGCGCAAATGGTCCATACAAAAGACCCACAGTGTGTAGTGTAAACATACATTTCATATACGATTCAGAATCCTCGTCACATTCATTATTGTCGTTAATATTTGCATAATATAATTCGGAAGATTCTGTCTCACAAGACGCGACAGATAAATGTCTTTTAGTAATTCAGAATGATTACTATTATTAAACTGACTATTAGTATACGTGACAACCATACAAATATTATATAACTTCACAAACTTGTGTGTTCATATTTAACTAATGGTATTTATCATAAATACCAATTACAGCGAATGATACATGTATTAATGGGTGAACTTGCAATCCAGTCATACACCCTGTTCTTTAAAGTGATCACCCGTCAATTTTAAGTCATTAAGGCTTTCTATTGCCGTTTGATCTACCAAGTTTATCTTAACTTGTTTTAGGTCATTACAGCTAAATGGAATGTTGAAACCTCAAAGTTATGTTATTATCAAACGCATAAAGTAGGACAATTTATTTAATGAATAACTTAACTTCGGTTAGTATTTCACATCGCCATTGTGTGAGCTACATACACGTGTTCGGAATTTTGTAATACATTCACAAAATACAAATTAGTTAATACAGATGTTTTAGTCAGTTTCAAAATCTTTAATTTTTTACATCAATATTTATACATCCGTCTCTATTTTTCTAATATCAAATTCATTCATCTGTTTATCAATTAAAAGAATGAAAGAGTTGTCATTTCGTTATTCAACATAGGAAAACAGCATAACAGATGATTCGTTTTATGTTTTATTTCAGAATAAATTAGGCTTTAAGCTCATCAGTACACATACATATAATACACAATACAGTCAACAGGGGTCAATGACATACAGACATATATACATACTATTTTTAGCAATATATATTTAAATTTATAAGGAAAGAATTAGCAACTCTTAGGACATGACATATTACAAGAAGCGACGTCGTTATAAATACGTCGAGACACCTAAATTAACCCGCGTTAAAACGACATTGTCACACTCAGCGTCGGATATGCCAATAGTTTACCTCAGACTGAGCCCATATGAGCTGACAATCAAAACATATGAGTTCAAATTGAGTTCAAATTATAATATACAAACTGTGTATGTGTCAATCCTGAAGCAAAATTAATATTTTGGTCATCAAAAAGAGATATATAGCTGAATTATACCAACATATATTGAACACAGCTTGAAAATAAAGTCGGCTAGTCGTATACGCGATTATATTAACATACATTTTTCTCTATGTTTTGAAGTAAGCAATCAACTATCTGAAATTTGAAGATTCAATTATTTACGATAATTCAGAGGGAGTAATCACGTGAAAGTCAAGATGACGACGTTAATTCCCAGAGGGGTATTTTTCGCCGTTATATAACCTTTATTACTTTTATAATTTTTTCAAATGCCGCTAACTTTTCAGACATCTCAGCAAGAAAGTGATAAATGTAACTTATCTATGCATTGTTATCAAGCGGAATGAAAACAATGCATATTGCATTCTTTCCTTCCTATAGCGTTTTAAACAATGAGTATTTTTTTCAATTTCAATCCGTGATTTATATAGATAATGATGTGTGTCATAATTCTGAATTCGTATCAATTAAATTGAAAATGCATTAATGTCTGCGTTCATGTACGATCTGAAAGATAGCATGGGCAGTATTTTACGTATTTTATTAAATTAAATGTTAATTAAAATGTGCTTACTTCTAGTCTTAAAGCGATGTCATAAGACCTTATATTATATGAGCTTCTATCTAGACTTAGCCTATTTATAAGACACACAAAAACTATATTTGTACATAAACACGATGTGCCTTTCTGACAGCATATTTTTAACGAAACATTCGGCCGAGACAAAAAATCGATGTTTGGCATATCGATTTAGTTCACGATTGTTAATAGAAAAAAAATTGTGTGATCACTCGTGATTTAAATTCGATATTACATCGAATCCAACAAATTTCTTGTTATTGTATGCTTACAAATGACTATGAAAAACAATAGTGCCGGTAAAACAATGAAAATTATCGATATACTTCACTGTGAATGTTCTCTTTTTGGTTAGTGAATTGTTAGTTTGAATTCACTGACATTTTTCTTTAATCAACCGGAAAGCATACACTATAATGATTTTACATAATATAATTTATTTAAGTTTTTGCATATTCATCCAAACTATGTTATCGGCGTTTTTTACAGGCTGCATAACGGTTTCTTTCTGAGATGAATCGCGATGACGTGTAATTTGTATTATACGATGGTTCTCTTTCTAATTGTGTAAACAAAAGGGATTTCGTTGATGTTTGCATTTATTATTATAATTGCATCGTGCATCAGAGAGTTGTTCGTATGTTGTTCTGGTGCATTTCAAAACAATTAACAATTGGATCGTAGTTAAATTCTCTTTTATTGCTTGTTAATTTGAAAACTAATGCTATGAATTCATACGTCAAATAAAAGATAAGTGGGTGTTAATAACAATTTAGCTCTTGAAAATGTTCCTGAAGTATATATATAGAGGATATTTGTTCATGTCAGTGTAAGATCGTTTGTTATTTCACGAGTGATCATAGAAAATATATTTTCACGAGTGGCGCAGACACGAGTGAAAATATTATTTTTCTATGATCACGAGTGAGATAACAAACGATCTTACACTGACATGAACAAATTTTCTGTTTCTTTTATGCCCCTTTTGCAAGAAAATAATTAATTATAATTTATCCTTTCGCTGAAAAGTGACCCTCTCTCCCGTGGCGTGCCTCAATACATTGAAATGACGTCATTTTTGACGTCATTTGTTGACGAAATGAAGTCATTATTCCAGGGAAATTCTTCAGTTAAACTTTTTTACAATGTAAATAAACGGTAAGAAAAGCATAAAATTAAAAGAAAATATGTTGGATTCGGTGGATAATCGATTTTATTTTACTCGTGATCATAGAAAAACATATAAACAAGGATATAAACAAGGGAAGTACATCTTGATATGATAATCTAAAAATAGAAAAAGAAATTCCGAAAATTTGTTCTTTTCACCGGTGAAAAGAACAATTTTATTCTTTTCACTGCTGTTATTTCACTGCAGAAATGTCATATTTTATCATACGGTATAAAAGAAATAAATATATTCAAGCAATTAATTTGATCGTCTGTTGGAGTTTTAATTTGGGTTTTTACATGTTGACAATTGATGCATATATTTTCTTCATTTTATGAGATAATACGCGAGTAGCAACTATTCATCCTGAACACTAATATAGTTGGTGCTGTTTTGCGATAAATTCATTTTTATTATTTTGTCTTATAAATTCTGAAACGCAAGCGCTACTAATAGAGAGTCTTAGTGGTTGCAAACACTTTTATTATCGTAACTACATGTAGCGCCGTGCCAACACACACATTTACTTACAATTGTGTGTGCGCCAAAACACCAAATAATTGGCACATTAAGGTGAACTCGCCGAAATATATTACAAGCAGCATGTGTCTGTCCAAGTTTACCATTAAAGCAATATTTTCTAAATTACAATTCGTCAAACTTAATGATATGTATGTATCTGTTGTTTATACCCAATTGTTTAGCATTTGACTTGTTTAAATATTAATCTTAATATAAACCTTTAACAGTTTATTTTAAAAGGAATAATAATACACGCCACTTTGTTTTAATGTTGTTCGCATGTGTATCTTATTACAAAGGCTATTTCAGACACACATAAAAGAAAATTTATTTTAAAATAAATAAATCTTTTTAAAACAGTGATTAATTTACTTCGTTCTCTCGTGGAATGGAACTCTACATGACATACTATTAAATAGTATTACGCGCAATAGATTGGACTGGCTAATGATTACTGCTGAAACAGTCAGTTCAAAGGCGCATGTTTTGGTTTATCGAAGAAAACAGTCGACGCCGGTTGCATTGTTTATTGAAGTTGAATTTTCAAATGTTATAAAGAACTCAATGATACAAACTTGTTGATCATTGTGTTTGAAAAAAAAAATTATTGTTTCGGAGCTGCTTTTTAAGATAAATGGAATTTATATTATCAAATAGTAGATACTTACGAATGGTTCAATGCCTTTAGTTAATGTCAGCGTAATAGTAATTGTCTGTCATTAAATGCAGTTCATAAATGACAGTTCTTCATTTTAAACAGTCAACACACACATTATTGCAACGTTGAAAACAACGCTGAGCATTTTTTTTACGAAATAAATATGCAAGCAAAAGGTCGGGCAAATTAACGATACAGCTTTCGGTCGATATTATGGCACTAGAAATATAACGCTTGTCAAAGGATTAATAAAATATGAACCAAAGCTTTCAAATTGATCAGCCATGAAACCAATTCATTAGAGCTATCATGACATTAAATTTAAAGTAATTCGTGAGCTACATAACTGCTACCAATTGGAATAAAGTGACGATACTCTGCGCGCTATTTGCACGATGTTTGCTCTGGCATATCTGTTCCATTGACATGCTTTTGCTACTGAGTACACATTCTCTAGTGTGGCACGACTTACACGGACTACACACACATGGTTATACTTTCAAACTTGGCCACCGGGGTGTCAAATTGTCTTGATGGAGAAGGGCTGTGACAAGGGTCCTTCAAACGCACCTCTATTTATCTAGTGATATACGAGGCGATGTGATTTGCAAAATATAACTTGCTGACATCGAAACAAATTTTACAAATACGGTTAAGTTTCTCTTTTCAATTAAGGCCTTGGTAAATATTTATGTTTCGTACAATTTGTATTGGTTTGCAAACACAGACATTTCTGCTTTAGAAATCAGTTATGCTACTTTTAAATAACACAAAGAGAGCTGTTAGTTTATGGTCTTAAAGAGACTTGTTCACAGTTTATCAAATGAATTTTTTTTTCAACTTTTTGTCACAGATTCAAGAATTAAATGAACAATGTACATCAGTTTGCGAAATGACACTAATGCCGCAGACTTATACTGAAAATACAATTTCGTTTACGAAAAATTATCATTAGAAATTGATACAATTATAAAGCGTCTCCGACTCGAAACGATTAAAAAAAATCGATTTCTTGTGTCATCGTTATATTTTGTAACAACACGTGGATGGCTATACACATTTTACAATAAATGGCAATCCATGTGAAGACGTATGGTCAGGTCCGCACACAATGTAGTCGTAAAGACCCAACGACGACCCGAACATAAACTCTGAATTACACACACACACACGTATAGACGGATGATGCATGGTTTCGGCGCTTGGCTTTTACTCCATGGGTCAGTGGTTCGAGCCCTGGTGAGCTTAACTTTTTTCTGTTTTGGTTTTCTTCTTTTTTATACTTTAATTCTTGTTTTAATATTGGAGCTTTTTAGTTCTGATGTTTATATTTATCAATTTAAAGCATTTAATGACAAACTTTAAAACATGCCAAAATCTGTGAACAAGTCCCTTTAACCTGCAACAGCGCGCTGGCATTGTATACTCCTTGAACATCCCCGAGCCAATTTATTTAAGAAGTATTTACATTTTTAAGAACAAATGTGTAACGGCCTCCTGGTGATACGCATGACACTGTTCTAGAGTTGGTACTGTATTTAAATTATATACAATTGGCACATACAATGATACTTGATTATTATAGAAGATGCTACAATACAATTGGTAGCAGCGTATTAAGCACTTCTAATATTTTAATGCAATAATAATACATAATACATGTTTTTTTTTTAATGTTATAAATAGTATATGCACAAAAATGTGTATACATTAAAAAGGAAAATATAAACAAGAGGACCATGAATGGCCTTAGGTGCTCACCTTAACACAAACAACAATTGCTAAAGACTTGACCAGGTGATCTACTTTTTGACCACACTTGACCCAGATTCAGACATGGACTTCATATTGTCAAAATAAACATTCCGGACGATTGTCTTTAAGACTGAGTCATACATGTGACCCTAGAGTATTAAAACGTTTTATTTTTGTAATATTAGACCTGGTGACCTAGTTTGTATATGCGATTATCGGGTAGAATTTGGTAAACAGCTGTATAAATTCACTCTGCTTGGGCGAAATTTGAAACATTAACGTCCGGATGTTTTTTCGATTTACACGTAGCGGGGGTTTCTGGTTTAACTAGGGAAGGGCTCCTCGGCCCCCGGCTCTTAATGAGACCACTTCATGCTTATATAGAACACATTTAATTTTAAAGATTTAATAGTGTGTGCCTTTAGTATTTTTTTATAATTATCAATGTAATTTGAGACCATTGTATAAAGCTGTCATTTGTGATATTGAATACCATTTAAACAATATAATTCCATTTTTTTATCATGTATGACAAACTAAGTGTATCGTTTTAAGTATCGGCTCTACGTCGCATTTAAATAGTTTTTACGAGTTGACACGTCTTTCATATCATAGAACACGATAACATTTGCATTACATGACAGAAATAAAACTGGTATTTGCAAATCGTTTTTATGCAAATGTAGATTTACCTTCTTGCAAATTGTTTTTATTGTACAAGTCCTTCAAAGTGTGGGACAAATAATGTTTTTTTCCAGTAATCATTGCTATGTATGTTTTTTCTTTGAAGAAGGGTTTTCATTTTAACAATTTTATCCATACAAATCGTTTACATCTTTCATACACTGTTTTAAAAAAGAATGGTTCTTTGCCAATTATATTTTTTAATAATAAAACATAATATGATTATTTCCGATAACATTAACTCATACAAAATCTAAAAAACGTTTGTTACAATACAATTCGTCAATTCAAAATACATGTTGTATTATATTCTTAATCGTTTCATTATATTGTGAGAACGTGTGTTTTCTTCCACGTTTGGGGCTGCAAAAAACCAATGTGGTAATTTGATATAAATGTTTTTAAAAATGGCTTTACTATATTTGTAATAAACCTGGAACAAATCAACATATTCACCCATAACTACGCCTGCTTCGAGTTTTTGCATCGAAACATATCGTTAACCTATTGTGTGTTGCCCTTTCTGCCAGGCAGTTAAGAATCGGTTCTATAACTCCAGTAGGCATTCTCTTAAGGATGTCATTGTCGGACACTTCGAAACGTTTAATGACCAGAATTGATTAGACACAAGCAGTTATATTCTGCTATACGAGTATCATGTGTATGTGCCTCGCGAAAGGAATGTCGTTACTTCCGATAAGTAAAACGTATTATTATTATTGCAATTATTCTATGAAAACCTAATAAATGTTAAAAACAGTATGTTTTATATATTGATGTACTTAATTAGCTTCATAACCATTTTACGTAATTAGACATATTTAAGTTCATATATACTATCGATAGATATTAATATAAATGTCCAATATTGAATAATGCATGTATGCATTATAGTAATGAAACGTATTATTACTTTGTATAATCATAAACTATTGACTTTGTACACACTTTATGCTTAATTTGGCTACTTGGGCTTTTGGCCTTCTGGATGTATTGTTTAATAAACTGTAAACTGTGTATTCACATCGTCAGGCCTTAAATCAGTTTAAGCATTTGCATTTATTGGACAAATATTCTTAATTCCTCTCACAAAGTAAATGATCACAATGTATCATAGAATAACTTAAATCCTGCTTACCAACATTGCTTGGTTTCACTTAAATATGATATTGAAGACGACAAAATGCACCTAAAATATTTAACAATATCCAGAAAAAAACAGCCGCGCTATATTGTCTAAACGATACACCCGTTTTGTAACAATTTCGATATCTGTTTTCGCGCATGGTCTCTACGCCCACATATTGTAGCGTAGATCTACTTTCATGTACGATTCGGAATCCTCGTTACATTCCATTCATTATTTGCTTTAATATTTGCATCATACTATTCAAATGATTATGTCTCACAAGACGCGATTGATGTTTTTTCGTTTTAGTTATTCTGTATGATTGCTATTATTAAGCGGACTATTTTGATACGTGACTACCACAAACATATGATTAAACTACTCCACGAGCAGGTGTTCTCATGTTTAACAAATGCTATTTGTCATAAATACCAATTACAGCGAATGATAAATGTATTAATGTATGAACTTGCAATCCAGCCATACGCCTACTTATNATATCTACATCATTCGGCGCTTGAAACATTGGACACAGTTTTGCTTTCAGTGTCTGACAAAATGCGTGCATCACTAACATTGCTTATTTTCAATTTCATTTGGAATTTGAAATTAAGCCTTGGAAGCGTAAGTTAGTTTTTATTTCATTACTAGATTGTATGTGGATATATGCTTGTGCTTCGTATTATATAATACAAGATCATACGTAGTAATTTGTTGATGACATAGTACTTTGCACGTGATTTTATATATGTTTATGTATATTCTGCTTCACAATGCTGTATTCACAATTATTTGTTTTATGATTTAGATGTCTACGAAAGCTTGTGTGGATTGAAAACAATTCGAGTATATGTAACAAGTAAAATGAATAGATGTGATAGTTATAAAGTCCGAGTAAGTGTAATTGCGTTCAATAAGAACGGAACCAAACGAGTATTTTTTTATTTATTTGGAAACATATGCTTTTTCGTGATTTTGTTAAAGATTGCGCTTAGCGTTATTGCGTTCATAAATAATAACTGATAGCACAAACTTTATATGTATTATTTATTAATTGGTTGTTTGGATAAATCTCAAAACATGGAAGTAATCTTAATAAATATATTTGTACAGAAGCAAAACATAACATATATTTTAAAACATGTCGTTACATAATTTCTTTAATGGAAATACAATTTGAAAGAAGGTATCAATTTAAATCAAATGGTTCTTATATTTACAAAGTCAAATAAAAACAAATCAATATTATACTATATGTGCATGCATGTCAAAATGTAATGCCCGAAGCATACAGTTTATTTATTTATCTAAAATCAGCATTTAAAAAGCTTAAAGAGTGTTATGTTAAATGTAATTTTTGGTACATATACGAAACAGTCAGTCAAAGACACAAAACAATAAATAGACTAATCAGCTATGCAAGAGGTAAATTCAGCTTAATTGAAAATTAAAATATCACGACTGGTATATAACATTACTTGAAAAAATAGTTTTTTTTTTGTATTTTTACTTTATTTTTGTATTTGTTTAGTTTAACTAGGTATGCATACCCAGTAAAAATAAATAAATACAACAATAAATGGTTCATCGTCTCGTGGTTAACCCAGGAATGCAAATTGTGCATGCGAAGTGAATTGTATATATTTTATATATAAAGTGATCAATCTACTTGCGTTATGTATAGTGTGTATATCGTTATGTCACCTATTTTCGCGATGTCACATCGCGAAATTGTATTACCGAATATACTGAAAATATGAACTTTTTTCAAGTAATGTTATATACCAGTCGTGATATTTTAATCAATATAAACTAATAATTGTAAAAAAAAATACGGTATTTTAGAACTTTTCTGTTTTCGTCATTCGTGGTTAACAGTCCCTTCAAGATAGAACTATCACGGTCCCTATTGCATATTACTTGACGAGGGCCTTGCCGAATGTCAATACATGCTGGCTTACTTACCGCACAACTCAACTGCGCACACAAACTGACTCAAAAGCATGATTCTGTTCATGTTTGAATGCTTTTTTTTCATACCTATCGGGTTAAAATAGTATGAAATATCAAACTTTCGAACAGTACATCATTTTCAATTTGTCATTATACAAATACAAATGTTTACTAACAAAAATATTATATTTATTAAAATATAAAATAATACAAAATATAATAACAAATAAGCAAAGAAAATGTTGGTGACCGTTGAGAGAAAATGTGTACGCATCACAACTGAGCCATTCAGACTTAAAAGCCTTATTAACGAAACATTCCCTTTTAACGCGCATTATCATCAATGGGATTCCTAGTGTTGTTTACGAATAGTTACCCTAGAGCGCCATTTTATTGTGGATGTCTTAACTATAAAGTGATACAGATGTAGTATGCGCGTGTTTCCGCGATTCTGTAACTCAAACTGCGTTATGTGTTTCTGTTTGTGCTGTTAGTCATCTTGTTCAAACGAACTATTTAGATCGTTTTGCATCAAGTTATTACTTGAAATGAGGTAATAAGTCGAATTAGCTGAATTATTTGATATCGCATTTTTTTTTATCTCGTCACCACGACTATGTGTATCTTTCGCACGAGTAAATTATCTATAATGAAGTAAATTACCTAAATTGCCTAATTAAATAATACAAGTAAAGTAAAGCGTGTGTTCATTATATTGTTAACCCTGTCATTTGGGGGCCAGACAGTTTCCATTCTGAGGCACCTTCAAAGAACATATATGTCAACATTCCTATCCTTTATGTTGGGCACTTTCCAGGAAGGATATCGGAACCCCTCTATTAACTACCATGTCAGAACATGCCACGAGTGAGACTTGAACTTTTGAAATCCCGCCCCGTAAGCGATTGCCCTAAACACTTGGGTACAAGGACGTTCGGAAAAATACGTCCTTACTTTGATATATATTTTTTGTTATCATACCGGACTTTACAACTAAATATTTTGTTTCGATATGAAGTTGTCGCATTCCAATGACATAGACAGTCCTCTGTCTTATACTCATGCATGATGCACGCAAAATACAAATTTTTGAATTCCGAACTGGTGAACTTCTATTAAACTTGGGCCAATGTTAATACAATATACATATATTTTTATGATAGAAAAAGGGTGGGCAATGTTTGGGTTACGATACACATGTGTGTCAGTTTTAATTATCAAGATGTATGTAGTTTGCATTATATGTTTATGCAAATATAGCAACACTTCAACTTGATGCCGGTCGTTAATTTCAGCACTTTTTCATTGATTTTACGTGTACATAGTCCATCAAGTAAAAATGAATAATCAACGTATTTTTTAATCAGCTTCCGACATCATAATGGCATCGTTTGTAAGCGACTGTGTTTAAATATTATTTTGGAATGAAAAAGCGATGCTCGTTGAAATCGTTAATGGTCATGATAATGGTTGTAAAAACAAGCATTGTTTAACCGCCCGACAACCTACGAAGATACGTTTGCACACTTACATTAACAATGCCATTCTGACGGATTTTCAGTGGCATTTTCGTATCTAATGGAGTAAAATGCCACTCATAAGTTTGTTTTTGTTTGCTGCGTTATCAAAGCATAAACGGAAAACGGGGAACACACGCTTTATCGCAATTGTCAAACATTGATATCGTTATATTAAGATTTTGGTTTGTTTTATAATGAGAACAATTGAAACTGATATAAAGACATTTATGTTGTTTTCTTTAATTTGTATTACTTTTGGTTATTTAAAAAAGGAATACCAACTAAAATGTATTGATGTTCGTATTTCTTTTTGTTTAATTTGAAGTGAACGTTTGTGTAATGAAGAACATTCAATCAACGCATTCTGACAGCATCGTTCATTTTCTTTCAAATGCAAGTATGAAAATCACCACGTTAAGACTGTCTGCAAGTGTCGTCGCCTCTGCGCGGAATATGTATTAAGTGTGTGTAGATATTATTGCTTGTTGGTTGACATAATATGACATATTGAGAATATATCTTTTTAGGTTTCACCCGAGGGCTTTGCAAATGATGCCTCCAATGAGTTTTCATTCGGCGAGGAAGGTGCGTTGATACATTCTCACACAAAATATAATCAAAAATTTATATTACAGACTAATGTCATGTTCATTTTAATATAACGCCGTATAAATGTTTATGTTACGTATGCAATTAGTAAGTCAGCCAATGAACTAAAACATACGTCGAATGATTAGCTATCATGCGAGAAGAAACTAAAGCTTACATGAAACATTACTTTAGCGATGGAATGTAAATTAATACGGTATCACGAAACGAATCAAGTTATAAGTTTAAGTCCGCGACATTTAATACTAAATGGCCTGAGCATTAAATACCTATTCGCTATTTAAATACAAACTGCAGTTATTTTGATGTTCAATTTAAGTGTTTTCGTTTAAAAAAAAATAGTGTATGTGTATTTTACAGAATTCATATATGAAATATAGAATTTAGCTAGCAAACCGCAGTGTTACAAAACATCAGCTTCAATTGCTTAACATTTTTTACATCTGGGATTTAATAAAAAAGTTATTTAATTATTTTAAATAAGTATGTTTACGTTTCGTGTAAAGCAATACAACTGTATATACACGGGATTTGATATTAATCTTGCGAAACTATTGATTATGAAAAGTATGTTGTCGTTTCGTTTGATATTAATATTTTGAAAATATTGATTACAAAAGTATATGTTCGTTTTGTTGGGTGTTGCTTACGTAGACTAATCAAAAAAGTTACATCAGCACGATACATGAATAAGTGGTGCGTTGAAATGTGTTCATATAATCACACAATGACAATACGTTTAAACAAACCCGGATAATTTGGATTTTGGTTTTCAATTCGATTATATACATACAACTCTGATCATATCAATTGTTAATATTAAGCATTTATGTTTTGATTTAGACCGATTCCATGTTCGAAATCGGAGGGAGACAACTAAAAACCTAACCATCGAGACTGTTCTTATTCTGGATGCCTCATACATTGCCAAGATGGCCGAAGCTGGGTACACATCTGATGAACAACTAACCGAATTAATGAACTTGAAATGGTCAGGAGTACGTATATCTGTTTTATCACTAGACTTACTTTCAAACACCCTAGAAGAATAAATAACGGAATTGATGAAATTGCAATGGTCAGGAAGTATGACTGTTTTATTTCTCACTTTTTTGCGTACACCTCAGACGAATAACAAATTGAATTAATTAAATTAAAATGGTAAGGAGTAAGAGTAACTGTTTATCCCTTGAGTTATTGTCTTTCTTTCATTTAGGTAATGGTCTATGCAAACGGCTTTGTACGTATAGGAGCTCCAGTTTCAACATGAATGACTTTAACATATACAATATGCTAAACAGAACTCGACGAAACGTAAGAAGAGGAATCATGCTTTATTATAAAAACGCGATCAGTTGACAATTGTTGCAAACATATACACTTACACTTTACAAACAAACATAAATACATCATAACAATAAGCGCGCCCATTTTGAACTTGTATTATTGCTTACTGTATGCATAATACAATTTAGCCCAACCTCATTTATACAGATCAATTGTACAGGCCCACATGCCTTAATTACTTACGATTACTTCAATTATGTATGTCATTTGATAACGACTACTTCAATTATATAGGTTCTTTAGTAATGATAACTTCAATTATTTATGTTCTTTGATAACGATTACCTCAATTATAAAGGTTCATTGCTAACGATTGCTTAAATTCCGGAGGTCATTTGATAACAATAACTTAAGTTATTCAGATCATGTGATAATGATTACTTCAATTATGTAGGTCATTTGATAACAGTAACTTTTAATAATACTTTAGTTCCGTAGGTCATTTGAAAACGATTACTTCAATTGTGTTTGTCGTTTTATAAAGATTACTTCATATTTGTAACTCATTTATTTCTTCAGTTTTGTGAGTCATATCAGAACGATTACTTCAATTCTATAATAGTGTGTTGATAAAGATAACTTGAACATGTTGATTCTTCGATACGTTTTTCTTGCTAAAGAATATTTAAATTGTGTAGGTCATTTCTTAACGATAACTCAAATTTTGTAATTTTTGATTCTTCGATATGTTTTACTTCAATTGTGTAGGTCCAAGCTGAGTGGGGGAAGGCAGATCTGCTCGGATATCACGTAGTGATAGAGATCAAGGAAATCGCATTCTGGAGAAATAACCCGGTATTTATTTGATTTTTTAACTGGCATGGCTTTACGTAATGTTGTTTATTTTATACGTTTGAATTTTCCATAAAAACATATGACTTATGATGAGGGACTAATTGACATGATTTAAGTTTTGTCTTATAGTCGTTATGAAATGCGTTTGTTTGAATTATCTGGTTATTCCTGTCCAAAATTATGGAATACATATCGTTTTGGGATTCGTATAACTGCAATACATTTATAAAAGAAATAGTTATAGAAAAAACAATTGGCGTGGCAAAAAGGGAAAATATACTTTTTCTACAACCATGACTGCAATATAATATCTGATCCATAACCTAAAGTAAAACAGTTTCCTTTTTATTGTATAATGTAGTGCAATAAATAAACACAAACCACGCAAGAAAAAAGTCATACGTCGATGTATCAAAAATCATCAAAAATGTATTAAATGACGTCATAACATGTTACAATTAAAGCCTTACTATTTCGCGTATATGCGTGTATTTATCAGGGAATGTATAATTTGAATTTATACAAAGATGATTTATTATGTATCTGTTCGCTTCTGTAATGAAGTGTAACTGATTGATTTCATTTTCAGACTTGGTACGTGCCCAGTTGGATACTAGGCAACACACTGATCAGTGTATGCAGTGGCACAAATACTCACAACCTCTATATGGAATATGACCATATACATTTGTTCACAGGGTATGCGATAGTGTTGTCCTTAACTTGACAGTAATGTGATTTACTGAAACTTCAACAGTTTACTCAAAATCAATTATATGAAATCCTTCCATTAACAATTTCCGAAGTTCAAATTTGCCTGCAGACGTTAACTAAACAGTACTTGTTTTTGTGTGCATTATTGTTTGAAGAGTGAACATGCTTTTGAAAGGTGCAAACAAATATGAGATATTTTGCCGGAGTAATATGCTTCTGCTTTAATGTGTAATAACTAATCGATACATAACATAATCTTATATGATGATCAAAACACTTGTAAGAAAACTTTTCGGATGTCCATATATGTTCAAACATAAGTTGGATGCAGGTTACAGTTAACTATTTGGTGAAAAAAATACGCAACAAATAAATGAAACAGTGCATTTAATATCTCACAGTACTCGAATATTTATTTTGTAAAGGCATAACATAATTATACAAGTTACAATGTCATAAGTTTTTGTTAAAATTTAAACTTGTTTTTATTCTCTATAAAAAAACACACACAAGCATATTGTATGATACCATATAACCTATCAGTTAATGTTAATACACTCGCAGCATAACCGGCGCAGATGTGTCAGGAAAGGCGTACACAGGCAAGATATGCAGTGATGGTTATAAGTGTGCGGTCTCCACGGCAACCGGTATAGCGGAATACGTCATTTCCGCTCACGAACTGGGCCACTGGTAAGGCCCTAGCTTACGTATTAGGTCTAATTAAGTATATTCAATAATTGATACAGTTTGTTGTTTCGATGTATTTTTTTTCTGTAAGATTGAGTCTGCATCAATTGTGTACGTTGGGGATATGTTCCACTCTCAGTGATTTTGCTGTATGTTTTGTATACGTACGACATTCTTCTTTATAGCTTGGGTATAAATCACGACGCAGATATGGGGTGTGCGTCTCCGAATGATGGCATCATGGGTAGCAAGACTTCCGGTTGGAGCACGTGCAGCGCCAACAGCTTGACAATATTTCTGCAGTAGGTTTTAATAGTCACATGTGTGTGTGTGGGTGTGTAACTTCCCTGCTTGACGTTATATCAGGAATTGCTTTATTATCATTTGCATTTGACAATTCCAGAGTATCGATACCCTATTATAATTGGGCGGGTTTAGTGTTTTGTATCTTGTGTGAAGACTATGAATCAATGGCCTAAACCTATAGAGTATCCGAAACCAACGAGTGCGGGATGGTGTTGTGTTTGAAATTTAATTAAAGCCATAAGCATTACTCGAGTAAGTATACTGTCAAAACAACGGGCATACAAAGAACCTTATTGAAGACGCCACCTCATAGAGATTCACACTATCATATAGTTTATCTAGCATAGTATGATCTACTTCCATACATCCTTAATGTTTGTTTTCACCAATTGACTTATTTAATTTTTACTGGATGTTGTCATATATGTATGAATCACAAAAAATGTTTCAGAAGTTGTGCAAGCGTAGGATATTGTGTCTGATAACCGAATTTGTCGTGTAATGTCAATTATTTTGTAACTTATTATTTAAATTAAAACTATAGGTGATATGCAAAATGGCATCAACCAAAGAAAGGTAACCTAGTGAAAGGCTAGTAAAAGGCTAAACGATACTGTTTTAAAACAACTGCATCGTTAAGGGACTACCGCTAATAAAAAAATGTAAAAGCCCTCCATTAATTTATTATCTTAAATGCATTTAAGATAATAAATGTTCAGGTATAACATTTAAATTTCAGAAATACTGCTCAAAGTGGCTGTCTTACTACAACAGCTGTATCATCACCCCTCGCAATGGAACTGTCAGGCATATGGCCAGGTTAGACTGAAGAACTTTTCTCCCTTTTATTCACGGGTGTTTTTTTTTGAGCAGTGAGAGCTAACTCATATGATGACAATTTATATATTTTCAAATGACAGAGCATAATAGTTGTTTATAAAGAAAGTTTAGTGATGTATGCATTAATTACTATAAACATTAAATTATTAAAGTATATATATATATATATATGTGTGTGTGTGTGTATTTGTTAGATATGGTAATATGTATAGTTAGTATATATCAACGTGCTATCATGCATTTATTAAACAAATGCGTTTGTTAAATGTTTAGGCATTATACACAGACACATACACTGACACGGTCCCCAAAGTCTTTGTGAATCCCTCGGAGTTTCATTTTGAAAGCAGTGCTTTTTTTAATGAGTGCCCTTTTTCTAGTTTAAAAGCCACATAGCCATTCACTTTGTGCACTTCGTTTCATCACTGATGTCAAATGCATTAAAACAAGTCTACCTGCGCTGTAAATCGCGTTGTTCCATATTATTTGCAAGCGAATATTTTATGGTTATGCAGACGTCATACAAATTCATAAAACGCATGCCATTCATCATGTGTCGTACTGGCGTTGTTTGGTGGTGGGGGGGGGGGGATTTCAACATGTCAGTTCAACCTAAAATGATAAATACATATGTTTAGTAAATATAGGTGTATACTTATATGGTTGCGTTTTACCATGTAAACCTTTGAGGTACCTTTTATGTTATATTTCAATTAATCGGTGTGTATGCCTCCGTGGTCAGTTTCGCAAACATGCCTATTTCTTGTTCTCTATATGGTTTAAAAGCCATTTAACAACCGCACCCATGCCTAAGTTTTGTTGATAATATCCTTTTTTGATGTGTGTCTGCAACATGTCTGTGCATATCTTTGGACACCCCGTTGAAAGATGAACGTTGTGGATTCGTCTGTAAAGTGTAATGGGTTTCTAAGGATGCACGCATTTGGTCGACTCATATTTTCTAAGAAATATCAAGGCGTTTCTTTGTAACTCAAATGAAGAAATATTCATCTTCTACTAAATTGATACTAGGCTTGCACAATCTGAAATAAAATAAAGGCAAATATATGCCTTACACATTGGCTGTTTAATATGGGACCCTTTGGAAATTAGATAAGTGTAAACTAACCTATATTGATTATTTATTTACCACAATGTTACATATGTTGGTTGTGGTATATTATGTTATGAACTTGTTTTGAAGGCATGATGTACACCAACGACGAGATATGCGAATTCAAGAACGGGGCCGGGTACAGATACAGGGAATTTCCACTGGAAAATCTAGTAATGAATGCCCGTTATAAAAGGGATTAAATATGATTTTAATGTCAGCATAATATTTCTCAATCTTAGACCAATACATAACTACGAAAGAGGACACTAAATTGACATTATATCTTATAATGTTTAAAGTAATCAAATAATATTTACTTCAATTATTTTCAAAACTACCCAGTTTACGCCAAGCCCGACACGTCTACTGCTATTTGATATAAGACTAAACATTGTGTTATGGATTGTATCGTGTGAACAAATCTGCTCATACTAGTGGACATTTCCAAAGACTATTATATCTCTTGTACATGAATGAGTTTCCAGCTTTGCAACATAACATTGTCTGCAATTGTATACACCTATATTTTTTTTGTCTTTGAAATACCATTTATTCTGAACGTGTTTACTAGTTTTGTAATCATCAACGTTTTAGCTTTTTTGAAAAAAAATACTAATGTTTTCTTGATAAACCGTTCATGAAAAACACAACAGTTTTCAGAAAATCCTTGAAAACAGATAAATTGTTGATAAATAGCAATACAAAATGAAGTACCGACAATGTTAGAGTTTATTATAATATTTCTCAGATTCTAGTTCAGATGTGTTAATACGACACATTGTCGCACTGCGTCTCAAAAATGCACGATGTAAAAACTTGATATCAGCAATTTTGTATTTTAAAGTTTGTTAAGGCTCGAACAAATGCACATTATGATGTAGATTTGGACAGTTTTTCAACACATGTTCTTATTAATTTTCGCATGTTCTTACTTGTATTATTGCGATCGCAATATAATTGTGAAATTGTATAATCCAACTTAAAATAAGGACATATCTAGTTGATAACTAGAATTCGACATTGCTGTACGTGTACATGAATACGAGTATAAATATCATGATTAAACTACTATAATTGAAGTGTACATACTTATTTAGTACTAAATTGCATTGTCTGACCTGTACACACGTTATTGTGGTTGCTGTAATTATTTTAATACCACATTTTGAAATATATATATAGTATATCATTTATAACATGGTTATATACCAGTTCAGCGTTGTAAACTAATTTACACATAAAGTACTTCGATTACAGGGTCCTTGTTACTTGCACTCGTGTATCAACATGAATACGTCTTCACCGCACTACGGCATCATGTTTAACTATCTCACCCCAACAGATGGGAGTTACTGTGGCGAGGAAATGGTAAGATTAACCTTGAATGATTCATGTTCGGACTGTTGGTCTGCGTTTGTTTGTATACTGTTATATTGTTTAACCATGGTATTTAGGTGAATAGCTCTGGGGTACATGTGTCATTTGGTTGCATTTAAATAGGTTTAACCCTAAGTCATATGCCGTTCAAGGGCGAAGGCCCAAGTTTTATGCATTGGTGTTTGTGTTTGTAATGTGTTTCGTCCACTGAGTAAGTGTATAACAGTCGATTAGTTGCCTTAAATAAATCTCTTTGTGTTGATCAAAATTATCGCCTGCTAATGCAACCAAACTAACACATTTTTGTGTTTGAAACGTGCAAATCTAAATGCGTGTTCAATTGCGTCTTAAATATATTAACCAACACAATTAATGTGAACTTATTCATAAATAGCACTATATTACACATGGTCGCCAATATACCTTGGCTGCACATCCGCCGAGTGTAAATGGATGACTTAAATCCAAGTGATCATTGTGAAAGTCGGCTGACGATGAACCATCATCCATGATAGACTATAAACCGGAAAACTTACTTTTACCGTTCAACCATCAGGTGTGCTCGACCCAACTGGTTAATGACGCCTATCAGTGCATACCTTGGAGCGAGACCGGCCTTGATCTGGCCTTGTTCGAAGTTGTTCAAGGCGGATGGTCTGACTGGGGGCCCGCTACGGCCTGCAGTCGCACGTGCGGTACTGGAATTAGTTATAGAACGCGGAGCTGCAGCAACCCTAAGTATGTAGAACGAATCACTGGAAAATAAGACAAGTTAGTTAGTATAAGATACAATGCATTTTCTTTTGTGCTGGCGCAACCGCTCTTTGATGATCATTATACTGTCCCTACTCTTACATATGCTTGTCGGGCACGTGTTATGTGTTCGAATTGTTCAATTAATTTACTCAAGATATTCGACAATGAAGTCCCATTTCACGCCATAACGAACATTTAACCGCACTTACTTTAACGTTATTGCTAGGTATCGATATTCTGAAATTCGGATAATACATATTCCGAATTGCTTGAACTGCTCACCATTTTGTAATATGTTCGTTTTACATCATATTAGTATTATGTTTGTGTTATATAGTGCTCATTTGTTTTAGACCAAAGAACAGTGCATGGTGCGAGGGAGAGGAATATGACCCGGTAGAATGTAACAAACAGGTAAGTACCATAGGTTGTGTTCGGTATACAGTCATGTTCGATCACATGTAACACTGTATCACTATTTATTTTCATAAAAACAAACCCACTTTGATCACTTTCATAAATGTGTATGTTTCTTTGAAATGTAGTTTGATTAAGGTTAATAAGACTGCAATATTTTTTAAATATTTCGCTTATCTTGAAATATGTTTCTTTCGAATACACATGCAATTGCGAAGTAAGACGTTATTTAAGACATCAAACAATATTTCATCGTTAATAGTTTATTAGCAATCCGGCACTCCGCATTGGGCCAAGTACATATATATAATACCAGAAATATGACCGAGACAGGGAATCATACAATATATCAAATGTAAGGATATGCACAAATGCCAATCAAAAAAACGTTTTCATAATAACAAATAATATGTAAGACTATTTGATACATACATGTGTGTAAACATGCAAGTATACAGCAGCTAAAAGATTTACGTTCNAGACCAACCTGATTCGGACATCGTTACTGTAGCACCTGGCGTCAGGTCTTTCGCCAGGTTTTCGTTCGTTCTCTTCCCTGTAGTTATGAAAGATACCAAAATATTTAGGAATGTATCATAATTATTGGTTGTGATAAAGTTTGTTAAATCTTACCCTATTTATTGTTTATAACATTTAACTAATGAAAGCAATATTATGTGTGAAATGTCTAATAATGTTTTAATCGTATTATTCTCAACCTTTAAATATTAAATACGGCGGAAGGTGATTTTCAGACGCACTGGCGCACGCGATCAACGTTGTTGTTACCGAGCGTGGCGATGTTACTGCCTGTGCCTTTTCATGGACTGGAGCGATGATATTTGGGGGACGATGCTCTGTAGAGATGCCGGTTTCATCGATGTTAAATATACAATTCGGCCTCTCTTGTAATCCATGTTCTACTACAGCTGCCTCTAGGTTGTTGCAAAACAGCTCGACAACCTCTGGAGTTGAATATTTTGCCCTGTGTGAATCCAGCGCTGATGGTTTGAGGGTGGAGATCCTTGATTCCCACCGTTTAAGGAAGCCATACAGCTAGCAGTTGCTGAGTGGTTTGTCCGAATCGCGCTTTCCTAGGTGATGCGCCAATTCACTACCCAACTTCTGCATGGCTGTATTGCTCAGCCCATAGCCAAGCCTTGCGTTGTTTTCAGCATGTTCCACAAGCCCTAGCTCCTCATAGTTCGTAAAAATCGTCTCCTTCAGGAACTTGTTTAGATCTACACGTCCACTGATTCTGTCCCGTAATGTTTGATAAGGGATGCACTATTGAAGCGCCACCCGACGAACAGATAGTTTTTTCGTCTGAATCACCTCTATTGCTCTCAGCATAGTATCGGGATCGTATGACCTGTATTTGCCATGGTATCTCTGAGGATTGGCCTACAACGTTAAAAAATTCCGCGTGGCGTTGATAAGATTTTAATAGATTTTCGTGTTGATAAGTTAAACCCCTATTCGAGCCTCTATAATTTGACAATGCCGACTGGAGTCAAATGACCTTGAGAATTGCAAACACAGAAACCCGGATATTTTTCAAACGTAAATATTGGAAATATTTTACTGAAAGGTGATTTTTTTTCAATGATTTCATGTTTTTATACACTATGTGTGCAACTATAATGGTGAAAATACAACTTATTACCTTCTTTGTCCTAATTTTTCGGGTTTTGTTGACAGCGAAAAATATCCGGCTAAATACCTGATTCGAATTCGGACGCGTGCAGTGCACGGACGGCTTAAAAATTACGTCATTAACAAATTCACGAACTAGTAGGAATTCACGAACCTATAGGAATGAAGGATATATGTATTTACTTATGGTAGGCTAGGATGTCCTGATATTATATTTTATACGTAATACGTTGTATATTCTTTAACACAGTAAATATTGACATTCTGATTCACATATATTTTGATAAATACATTAGACAATGTTAACCCCCTAGCGTTGACCAGTCGTTGATCCCTGCTTTTATACTTGAACTAGAGTTTTGCTTGATAATTAACCTTAACAGTATAATAGAAGCTGATGGTAACGATACTTACTTTCCTGAACATGCCCATTGTTATATAATGCAATCTAATTTATTAAATGACTATACTCGGAATCATATACTAGTGTCAGATATAATCCAAGTGTTTCACAATGTGGAATCATTAAACAAAATTTACAAACGGCTTAAATGTATATTTCACAATATTGACATTTTTATATTCGCTTAGTTCAATATTATGTCATTGCATGTTTAAAAGTAATGATCATAAGATGCGTTGGCGACTTGTTTTGTTTTTCATCATGAGCAGTTATACAATCAATTGAAATAGTTTATGTTTGTGGTATTTCAATATATTGTATCGATCTCTTTTTGAATGTATACAATTATATTCGACTGACCATATGGACATGTGAAATACAACGCCACACAAACTTCTATGAATTTATGAATTATAGCCGTGTGGTGACGACCCGGAGGAAGTGGAAGTGAATGATCTGAAGATTGCGCGCGCATCAGAGACATGCGCTCAATTAAAGGACACAGGCGCTTATGAAAAACTTGGTTTGGATGCTGCAAACGTTCTGCACACCGGGACTGAATTCAATGACTATAGTAAGTGTAATATATAAAAAATATTGCAACCACACGCATTTGACGACTAATAAATTTACATATTCGTTGATTACTTAGTAATTATACTTTATTTGATGCATTTGTTATTTCAATTGCACCATTTGAGACATATTTAAGACGACATATTGCTCTCAAACACCGACTGGCTATAATCTTTACGTTAAGTGACATAAATGAGGTCGACATTTACAACATAACACATTTTTTTGACAGTAGTACATCTGTAAAAAAAAAAAGTGTGATGTCGAAGCATTAACGAACTTCAGTAGTACCTGTTATTTAAAAATAAGTATAAAATTAAAATAAAAACAAGTGTTTCGTGTATTTAGCATGGCATGGCATTGAAAAAACGGGGTAATTTGTCGAATAAATTCTAGGCTGAGTTCGTGCATTCGATTTGCACATTAAAAGCACCGGAGCAGCTATTTATTTTGATAACTATAATCAAAGATTAAAGATTCCAAGCCGTATTGGGATGACTCACAATCAAAATTCACAACAAATCAAATTAACAAATTGGTTTAACTATATTTATTCCAGAATGTGTTTACAAGATAGATTTCAAGCATCTTAAGTTTATAGGATTGGAAGGTAGCTAAGCTAGTAGGGTTTCTTTCCTTGGTACTATATGTACAAACATAGTGACGGTAGTTTGCATTTTAAACACAAAACAATGAACAATGATGCGAGGATAAGCACATGTGTGAGTATAATTGGGATCAAAATAGTTTTTTCAAAACAATATGTGGATGTAATAAGAATCAAAGAAATAATTTATAAGAAAAAGAAAATGTTGATATATTTATAAGATCATCTTAAAAACTGAATGAATTTTGAATCGCAGAACACGGTCAATGCGAGGTTAAATGCGACAGCGACTCCTCTGTGTACTTCTACCAGAGGTTTGGTCTAATGCCTGACGGGACACCGTGTGATCCGCCTGGTGCCGGCTCGTTTATAGAGACTCATAAGCTTCCCCGGATGTCTGGAAGTTACGGTCGCTGTGTCCAGGGATATTGTCACGTAAGTGTTACTTACTTACTTATTTCATTGAGCTCCTTGTGGAGCAGTCCCCCAGCGTGCTCTGTTTTTGGATGCTTTCTTTGCTCTCCCCATGACATGTTACAGTTCTTCCGCACAGGATAACCTCCAGGTGGTCTACAGGCAAGTGTTATATCATATGAATTTTTGGTGAGGTTTGGCAGGCGTTTCTAATAGTGTTATATCCCGATTGCTTTTCATTGGCCGTTTAAAGGCGGAGACCTTTGCTTTAATCATTTGTATGAATGATGTTGTTTTTTCTGTATTATCCTTTATGGTATACGCAATCGGTCTCTATTCTTTAATAATAACAAGCGGGTGTTCAAGAGAAGATCTTTACTAATCATGTTTCTTGATTTTCATATTTAATTTATATTGAAATAGTGTAAATACATATACTATTACAATTCTTGAACGACCAAATAATGTGAATGAACATGCCCAGTGTTGTTGTAGGGTAACATCAAAGTGGATTTTAAACGATATAAAATAAATAATCCCGTATGCCTAGTTAAAAGGTTAATGCATGAGTGAATATATTCAAACAAAAATATGACTATTTAACGAATATTTACATTAAAAATGTGTTTTGTGTGCCATACTTGCTAAATAAAATTGGCACAGAATTGAACATGTCATTTTTAAATATGCATTGATATAATTCAATTATTATAAGAACAATTCATTCTGGTTTGTTTTATTTACATTAAAGCTCCCAGAAAACTTATTTATATAATATGTTTGATTGATAAAGTACATTTTTAGCATTTTATAATTACATTATATCATAACTATTTGCAAAATATGTTTAATTGACTTTTCAGATGTTCGGCTGTGATAGTATGTCAGGGTCAAGGTCGATAGATGGATGCGGGATTTGTGGAGGGGATGACTCGACGTGCCAAGTTAGGACGGGGCTGTTTGACGTCCTAGTTAACAGTAAGTATATACGCCAGTTGATCATTCCAACGCCGTCATCACGAAACTGATGTTATTTTGAAGTGAACATCTAAGTGTAAAACTGAATAAGAATAATGTGTTTTTCGTTTTAACACAACCACAAGGCATGGGCTAGCAATAGTCACCACTTAATTTGTGTTATAGTATTGAAAGGCTGGACACAAGGGCAAATTATGTTTTGATAGTTTGGCTCTTCGATTATTCAACATGAAAGGGATCTGCGTTGTATTGCATGATCATAACTGGTAATATTTATCGAACGTTTTTTTATTGTGTTAATAAAAATATTTGCCTTAACATTTAGTTCAAGAACATATTTCCAACACTATAATATTTTAGAAAGTGTGTTTGTTTGTTTCGTTTTTTAAGACATTTAATTGCTTCAACTAAATGTAAATGTACACATTTAAGAACGTGTCATATTATGACATCACTTCCGTATTAATCTAAAACATAATAAACCATATAACTATATTGAATTCCAACTATTTTTTACTTTACAGGTAACATTAAAGTGGAAATCACTAAGTTGCCAGCCGGTGCCTTCAACATCGTGTTCTATTTCAACTATGGATCTATGGTCAACAACTACATAGGTTGTAAATTTGTTTCGTGTTATGCCGCCATCTTCAGAACACAGTTGTAAGGGGGTATATTGGTTTAAGGTTCTCCGTCTGTCATTTCGGCGTCTACTCAATATGTAGATGGATCTTAATGAGCCTAAGCTCTTGCTTCCATTCTTTGAGAGGCATTGTCCTTTTATATTTTATTAAGATTTAATAGTCCGAAGCATATCGTGAAAACTATACAAGGTATTAACTTGAACGTTCATAGGTAGAGCCATAACTCCTGCTTTCTTAATTTAATAGTTTCCTTGTTGAAATTGTGCCCATGGCATAACTTGACTATAATACGAGGTATCGAGATGACCCTTATATGCAAGAAGCTGGCTTTATTTAGAAACCAGTCCTTGAAACTAAAATGACGTTGCCCTCTTACAAAGCGCGAAGCGGTCGGTATTTTAGGTGCGATTCAGGTAGTTCAGTTTAGTTGGTTATGCAGTAAATTGTTACCATGCATGTTTTATAGCAATTATAGGTTCGAATATATAATTCAATCGAGCATTCAGCAATTATTATATAATTTAATTTATTAAAATAAGTATACACCTTGCTTTTGTATTATACATGTAGCATTTTGTGAGAGTATTATATTGTTTATAGAAACCATGAACAATGCACATTTTTATTTAAACGTTAACATTCTGACTTATGCATTGAATTATATTGGGTTGAATAATTTGTTATTTACCAAATGTTTAAATATACATTTAAACCAACATGTGTGACAGAATGTGTTAAGTATTTCCAGGCTAGTGTCAGCTAAACATCTGATATTTTCTGGATTGTGCGCACGTTCTTTATCGGATTTGTATTTATGTGTGTGTTATATATACACACTGAAGTCATATGATAAATGTACATATATCGTAAATATAGTTATTACATTAGATATAATACAATAAAGTGTAGTATTTGAAAACATTAAATTGGCAACAGTAATATCTCCACAAAGATTATTTGTTTGTGTCTGTATATTTTGCAGAGTTTTTTTCCCTTGAGGGCAATATTTATTTTGTCGTTGGTATATTGCGCAGAGTTGTTTACCCTTGAGGACAGACCTGTGCTAACCGGAAGCTATAACCGCTTGACCCACCCGTTCAACTATGCGGGAGGCTACTGGTATGGGATATGGAGCTCACAGTACCTGTACACGGAGGGACCTATCTCTAGGCCATTGGTAATTAAGGTACGATAATTCTGGTATAGTGAAGTGACTCAAACCGATTTAAATAATTCGTGAAATGTATTTTTTTTAGGAATGTCATGAAAAACAGTTGCATTTTTATTTCCATTTGAAAGGCAAGCCTCCACTTTACCAAAACCTTCCGAACTCAAAAACAGTTGGCCTTTCCCTGTTAATGGGATATCGGTAAATTCAATCTCTATATAAAATATCAGCAACATATAAAAGCTCAATTCGCGCATGTGTTTATTTAAACGAGTTGCGGATAGACGCATGACTGTTAGGAAGAATAAACTTTCATTGCATACAACGTATTCATAAAGTGGAGTTTCGAGCTCCCGCCCAAAGTAATCACGCACTTCAATTAGACTATGTTACGCTACAAAACGGTTATCAATCGTGCTCATACTAATGTTCACACCATTTAACAATTTAACTACTGTCACTGTATAATCCGCGTACGTCACAAGAGTCCCGATGACAACATTATATAACAAATGAACTATTTACTAACATTTTCCAAACTGTTTTGAGATATAATTGCTTATTAAAACAAGTAATACCGTTTTTAGCCATCGATATGACATTCAATACACATTGTTCCACATTTTGGTAATACTATTCTTCGAATGCCGTTAAATGCCCAATGTATGTTAGACAATTACGCAATAATGAACTATCTTTACATCAACACTGTGAAATATATACCGTATGGTTTGTTCCAGTACTACCAAAGAGGTTCCAACCCAAACGTCGGAGTTCATTATGCCTACTCCTTACCTACCAAAACAGAAAGTAGGAACATTTTTTTTAGATTTCATCTTTGTACACAAACTTACTTGGAACACATAACATTTCTTGCCTTAATAGTAAGACATGAACAATTGATTAATACATCATAAAAACCATAGCATGACTGTTCCGCGGGCTTAAGTAATGCTTGTATATTTGGTGTATTGTCGCACATTAACTTCCGTTTTTGTATATTAATGTGTTCGTTTGACTTAAATAACGTACCAGCGGATTGAATATTTTAAAAGGCGTTTCTCATCTAGTGCTTCCTATACGTTTCTACATTTGTGTTTTATAGTGGACACGTGTACCGGTTCGTGCGGAAATTACGGCACATGGAACACATCGTTATGCGGATGTCAGTGCATTGCCGGTTACTACGGTAATTAAATTAAGAAGTTTCGTTTTTTCTTTTAATTTCAAAATGCAGTCGTCTTTAAAGAGTATATATCAAGGTTGAAATTCATGTTAAATTAGTATCGCCACCTTTATTCGTATGTCATATATTGAAGTCCAGAAGTTATTCCGGATTTATGTACGCCTTACGTGAAGTATATGTTTAGCTCTGTACTGAATTGTTGTTTCTTTACAGTCATTTTATTTTTTAAAAGCAAAATATAGGTTTGTAGATAATAAACAAACTGGTAGGGCGGGTGGTCGTTACTATGATTTGAACAACTTGCGTTTAAGTATTGTATTTATGTCATATTGTCCTTGGCCAAACCACATTTATACACACGTTTATGGAGGGTTTTCTACCAAGCGTATGCACATGATTTCCATTCCGTGTTCCTGATGGTCGAAATAGCTAGGACATAAAAAAACGTCTTAAAGTCATTATCTTTTAAGCATACAATTTTACCCAAGTTGTCGATGCACACAACAAGTGTCATCGAAACCTGCCCGCCTGACCAAAGAATCATATGGGTAGCATTTTAAATGTACAAAGGCATTGCTTTAACATATGCAGCATTTTTAAGGGATTTTATTATTTTGCGGAATCTCCGTTATTTTTTTCCTAAATAGCTTTGTGGTTACGGACCACGCTGCAAATGAATTCTATAGCAAATGAAATGCAATATTATTGCAGTGTGTATAAACTTGTCTTTTATGAGTAAAACCTTTTTACAACCTTCACCTTTTTAATCAAATGTAATGTAATATGTGTATAATGCTAATTATTTAACTATTCGGGATTTATATTGTACTTATTCCATATATTGCTACTCGTTCATTGTGTATGCACTAAACCTCATATTTGTTGGCAGGTACAACTTGCAATACCACCTGCAATAAGCTTTGCAATAACGGGATGAGTCTGGCATCAACTGTATGCAGCTGTAACTGTCAGGGAAATACGTACGGGACTTCATGCGAGTGCAGGTACTACTCTACCACAGTTTTTGCATGTATCACGTGTTTTGCATTGCCTGTTCCTATGCATTGCCTGTTCTAAAAAACAGTGATATACATAAGATATACTAAACCAATAGTATCTTGTCATCACATTAAACGTTGAGTGCAAATTTTAATTTTTGAATGTCTTATAAAACAATGGTCACATTATTTAAAAGTCATGGATGTCGATTGCGCTATTGCATCTGCTTGTGAAATATGGTTCAATAATTGATCATTCAACAAAAAGGTAATTTACTCAATGCAAACAAAAGATGCATTTCGTGATATGACGTCGAAGTATTTAATAGTTTTTTACTACAGGTACCCGTTCCAAGGAAAGGACTGTCAGGACTGCAAGGTCAGCACGTGCCAGAACGGAGGCACGTTTAAATCTACCGCGTGTCGGTGTTCATGTCCCCAGGGGTACGGAGGTTTGGATTGTAGCTGTGAGTAATATGCTTTTGCAAACTGTTCAAAAATACAACTCAATTTCAAAATAAGTTGACGTTTGTCTTTATCTTCATTAAAGGAAAAGATTGTGCGAGGAATAGATGTGGCATACTAATGTACGGTGTTTTCCATGAGTAATTGATCTTGCGGTTATGTGCCCTTGAAAGTAAGGAGTATCAACATATTAAATAAATTTATTGAGTTAAAGAAGAAACACTTTAAAAGGAGTATTTTGGATTGCTAAAAACAAATAAGTGTGTGTGTGTGTCCCTATTTTTATTAAATAAAGTACTTTTAATCCTGGATAGTCAATTAAATAAAACTTATTCTGACGGTTCATATATTTTTTTATATTTAAGCGAAATGCGCAGACAGAATAGCCACATCAACGTGTGTGACTAACATTGCGAAGGGCTGGTGTGAGTCGAGGAACGAACAGATGGAGCACGATTGCTACATGTCCTGTGGACTTTGCAGTAAGTAGATTCAAATAGTACGCTGACATTGTAGTAAGCGTGTTGAAATATAATAAACGCTTTGTGAAAAATTGATTAAACTTTAAGGTAGACGTTGGGGTAGTAAAAATCACATATTCTGTGGGCATTGTTATAAGTAGAAAAATTATGGTTTGATCTGAAGCGGCTAGCCTACTTTTAAAGACGTATGCATATTTGAACACCCATTAATCTATCAAATGACCTCACCTCTTATGAAATCGAGCACTATAATTAATATTTAAAAAACTACATCATTCTCAATTCTACTCGTGTAAAACATTGTAATTTTTTTTTTGTAACTTTACGTGAATTTTAGTTAAAAGATCAAACAATAAATCTGCAATCCCCATATAGTGTACGGTCGGCGCAAAAATAAGAGTCGTTTGGGTTAGTTGAAACAAAACACGTTTTTACGCCTTTAAGAAAGAACATATTTGTGTTGTTAATATTCAATATATTTTACATAACCTCGATTATTAGAGAACCATTATGGCATTGTTTAATACACGTTTATACAAAACATAGTGATCTTGATTTTGTTTTATATTGCAGTGCCTGATCCAACTAAAAGAGTGAGTATGCCTATATTTATTCAAATTTTCGTTTTTGTGTACGCACAACGGCATTTGGTTTGGCATTTTTATCAACAGACGTTATTGCATTATATTTGTGTATACAGATTGTAAACAATAAGATTGTTTTGGTTCTCTTAAATTTAATAATACTCTTTAAAAGAGAAAGATGCTTGATTTGATCAATATTCATATGAAATAGTTTTGGTCTAAACTGTGCATCAACAACTAGACTATAAAACACACAAAAAAGTATTACTCGTTTGTTGATGTTATTACAGAATCTCGTACAGCTTCTGGTGCGCGGACTGCCTGGACGTACAAGACAACGCAGAGGCATCAAGGTACCCGAGGACATACCTTGATATGGTTTAATTTATTTAGATATTATGTTCGTACTCAAAAAGCTCCTTGAGGCAAATCTGTTAACCTCCTAAAATCGCGCAATGTTTGTTAAAAGTTCGGAGTAAATTCTTTCGTTTATCCAAGCGTTCACTTGATTATCATTTTTTTTTTTTTAAATGACTCATTTGAAACTTTATATGTGACTATTATTTCCATATGTGTCTAAAATATACAATATGTATAAGCCAAATATCAAAATTTAACATTATGTTATGTCATATCCTACGGGTAAAGAGCGAACCTTTAGCCTTTCGTTACTTACTGTATGAGTTGTTCATTTGAAACTTAACCTCGATTTACTTGAATTGTTTGCCAATAAAAGCGTGTAAAGTTAAAATAATGTTGATAGCCAAAACACTATCGCCATTATGCACACCTTCAGTTATGTTCGTCATCTAGCACACCCAAAATTAACGAGCATTCAACATTTGTAACGAACACACATATATTTGCACCAGCTATGCTGTCAATAGAATCATATGCGTGTGTAGTAGTATGGCTGTTAATGTATATCTCATTTTCTTTTCAGCTCTAATTATTCCGGTTGGGCTTCGTGCCCCAATGTTGGTGCTGATGAACTGCTTTTATACGGATGCTCCTGAATTGATAACACAATTCCAGATCCGGTTCACAACCTGCTGTATTTATTGTTGTGATGTATTACCCCATATAGTCAGTAGAAGGATTTAATTTAAAACATGATAGTAGGTTTCTAAACGTATGCATAATGGGAGATAAAACATTAGTTATTGTCAGTTTAGTAGTAAAGTATTCTGAGCATGTAATCTTCGTCCACGATTCATCGATACCATTGATTACTTGTTGTTGTTTCTATAACTTGCTTGTTATAACGAACCAAATAAATCTAACCCATATGGCACAATATTATATTGTATTTTATGTACGTTCATATGTGGCGAACGTAGTTTGTACCGTTTACTGCCTGAAACGTTACTTAAGTCGCATGTAGTGTGTCTTGATAATATGACGTTTATTGTGTCGTTTTTGCAAGTTAAATGATTACCTGAAAGGATACAACACAATATTCCACGATTGAAATTAATGTTTTATAAAGATGGTGTGATGTTTGTTTATAATTATTACAATTAATATTTATTTTGTAGTGCCTTTATTACACATATAAATATGTACTGACAATGTAGTTCTGTTTTACTATATCGTGATTCGTTATTACTATTGCGTATTGTCAGCAGTGGACAATATTGGAAACGTATTATTTGTACTGACATCGAACGATTTGTTTTGCGTAAAGCCGTATACATAATGTGAGACTTATTAACATTGTAATGTAAATGTCTATATACGATCAGATATAGTTGCAAAACGTAAGTCAAATACACCACATACATCTGTGCAGATTACAGAAGCCTCCAATACACTATGAATCAACACCAAACGTGTTGTTTGCGCATAATGCAAGTCCAAGGACACACATTTAATTGACAGTTGTCTTACCGCACAAAAACGATTTATAAAAATACACGAATTGTGCACTTTTGAAATATCGTATATTTTCTTCTTTCAACAAAATCAGTTTAATGTTTAGGTATAATATGTGTTTACTGTTCATCCTTAATGTAATATGCAATCTAACCGCTGATGTCACTATGGGAATCGTATATTTGTAACATACACATCATATAGTGAGCACAGACGCATTCTATACGTTTATTACATGTTTCACTTAATCAATACTTGAAGCGAATAAGTATAACTTTATACAAGTAATTGCTTGTAAAAAACAAACATGTATATCGATGAATAAGAGCTACCCAGATATAATCTGTATAGTTTGTACCTTATGCTTTATAACACATGAAGCAAACGTACAACGGCGACACTCGTGTATTCGAGTGTAAAATAAATAGAACTATCCGAGATTCGCTCATCTTATAGGGTCAACTCCGGAAAATGCATACACACTTACCCACATACATGTGTTAATACAATTGGACGTACACTAATTCTAGCACACAACCATTAATCAACATATACTTACACATTCTCGTACATACGAATTTCAATATATTACTAAACGAAATATTGATAACACAATTAAGTTGCTGAACTTAAACACACTTTTAATTTTAGTTTCAACAAATGTTCATGCCGTGTTCATGATCTGAATGATATAATAATATGAACAATAAATTATAAGGAAGGTATGGATAAAGAGGGAAAAGTTTAGAAAATCTCTCACTCAGCTGTTTCTAAACCTTACACAATCAACTTCATGTTCTTCGAATAATCACTTGTTATATGTGTTTTAACCACTGTTTTCGTACATACCAACTTTTCTCTATAACTACCGGTAAAATCCAGTGTTTCACTATTTTAAAATATTTAACACATACAAGGTTTGAACAATATTAAGATTCGTTTAGTCATGTCTAAAATAAATATATACACAACCCAACAACATGTATGCGGCAGATATATGAGTTCGATAAAACCCTCATTTCATGTCACGGATGATAAGCGCTAACATTAGTTTTGGAGTTGACATATTTATCATGTAGGTAGTCTAAACAAACACTAAAGCATGAACAAATTCATGAGATCCGCGTCAAGTACATATATCCAATGCATTATTCTCGAAAATAAATGCAATTAAGAAGAGTTGTTACTGCACATCAAGGAAAACCGGGTATGTGCTTGTATTTAATGTTTTATAATTGACAAATACGCAAACAGGTGTGTTAAATTCGCGCTGATCTTGAATGTTACACATTGTTATCAACGTCTAAAACGGTGGGATGTTTATATAACTAATCACAAAAGAAAAATATTGCTGCAATCTTAACCATAAATATATCATTTGGATGAACTCTGGGAGCAACGAGTTATTAAACTTATTGTATGACGCATGATCTATTAGGTAAAACCATTACCGGTGTTTCCTTTTTTACCAATTAGAACATTCAACAAGTTATGCGAATGAAATAACTTAAACAGTTTTAACTTAAATGACAGAATATAATTAAACATGTCCCATATGTCCTTGCTTAAATTGGTCAATAAGAATATTGTTTTTTGCCTTGAAACATTCCCGTCACCAATACAATAGCACAGTCTTTTTTCTTCTTTCTATAGGGTAAAAACAAATCAAACAATTGGCAGTTGTGTTTAATGTAATAATGCGGATACGCACCAACAGGCTACACATTTTATAGTAGATACAAGTGAGTGCAATGACGTTAGCACGACACCACAATGGCGAACACATGCATACACGACAGTACACTGACGATAAGTCGATAACACGAAATTGTATCGCAATCTCATCATCGTACTGTTGTAGTATTCTGTAATCGTCATCGCAGAGTCGTGCTGATGCGTTACAGTCATCGTGAATTCGTATTGTTGCGTTATCGTCATTGTGCTTTCGCGTTTTCGTCAAATAACTGCTGAGTATCGACTTCAAAGTCAACCCATGCCTTGACGAATACCGAACGGGCAACCGCATATAATACACATATTGCCGTGCGTATCAGATATTTGATACTGCGTCACAAGCAGAGGCACTATAAAACCGAACTGCACCCGGCGCATTCTGGGAGCAAGCGTTCTACAGGTGGCGTCATGCTGGTCGGACTGATAGATCTGTTCGCCGGTATGGGAATTAGTGGAATAATGTCTGTTTGATGGCTCACTGTACATGTATAATACACTTGGATATGTACATGATTAAGGAGCTAGCGCATAAAATGTTACGTTAATCATGTTATATGTTTTGTATACAACATATTATGTGTGCATTGAATATCATATGCATTTCGGCATAGTTATGTGACTTGTAGTTAACTAAGTATGTTAATGAAATAAGGTGTATAGTGGCGAAAATTGCGGGTGGAGATTTGCATAGCTTAAATATATCATATCGTACCGCTAGCACTAGTGAATAAGCGAATTTTACTTTACTTCACGCGTCATGTAGTTGCCACGGAGCATTAAACACCCAATATAAAGTAAAATATTTCAATCGTATGCAGTGATTCTATCTTACTTTGGGATGACAATAACGCATACGTATGGACATAATCGAGTAATCCTCAGCTAATGACAAACAAATACAAGTCAATACAATTATTACATTTAAACCACCAAATAAAGCGTAAGAAGTACAAACTACTTTATAACTGTGACAACCGTTTTCAATACCATGATACAAAATATATAATATATCAGGAATCACCAGTGCTAGGATGATTTTATTTCAACGCACTGAACCGGATATAACATGGCGTCCAACATCCGGGTATCTAGTCAGGTATGACATAATCAGTTAATGATCCGCATGACATTGCTGATATGTTAGAATAAGATAATAATTTACCGTTTCGAACAAATCAAATATATGTATAACAACTATGAAACACAGGTTTATTTGACATACGTTACCTAACATGTTGTATTATCTCAAATGTTAAATGTATTGATAACAACAAAAGCAATACATGATAAATGAAAACAGAAATGGTAATAATTGGAACAATTTTAAATCTTGAAGCAGAAGTTACATACAATACTCCTGTTGGTGATTGCAAACTGTGGAAAACAAAACATTGCATGTTTGTAAATTTATTTAAGAATGTAAGCATGTACTGCAGGACAAATACCTGATATGAATTACTCGTTCATTATTTGTAGTTTGTTTTTGAACAAAGTAATACATAATGTGCATAAACCTTTAAAACCAACCCGAAAGTTACTTAAGTGAGGGGACACTGCTCCCTAGCAAACCCCGTACCAGACCGACTTCCATTCACATTTGCCTGAAAAACACTGAAGCTTATCACAATGTTTTATCCCATTCTACTGGTACCCAAGCAAACCGGTTGCAGTTGTTTCTTTCCTAACAAGACAAATCTCTGCGCGGAGGTTGGCATCCGAGAGCATAGGGACAACGTTTCGTCTGCTTCAGATTCGAGTCTCGGAATGTTGTCGCCTGCTGTACCGTGTAGCCGACTGTACCTCGATATTCTACACGCCGACAGATGGCGACTGTCAGCTTCACCAGATGACAATCGAGGTCAGCACGTACCCTGATAGGAAGGAAGTGGCGCCATCAAGTGCGGCCTATTGGATATCAAATGGTATGGTTTCTGCATCAAATAAACACCGCGTGCATTGACAATATGAACGTGCTTAACAATGGCAGAGTAACCGCTTTACGATGTCTGTATTTCATAAGCGCCGTGACATTAGATCGACCAATCAACTAACTCTTTACCCGTATGATACTGATTTGCATTTCAGTGACGTCATCAAACGCAGTCGACATCCCTACTCTGACGTCAGAGTGGAGCTTTGCCCAGGTTTCTCCAAACGACACATTTTACTTCAGGTAAAAGCATACCATAAACTGCTATATATACAAGTTAACATATGAGTATACAATTTACGTCTACCTTTGTAAATGATAGGTGACGAGAATAATGCTTTAGCGATTACAGTTATTTTAACTACAACTGCAGTGCCTGAATGCGCCACACTGTTTAAGTATTTTAGCTTTGGTTTAAATGAAGTCTATCCAAGTGTCTTTTTGGTATATGTTTACGTGTTTGCATAGTAAAAGAAAAACAATAACGGAATTAAAGTGGTAAAACAGTAAACTATGTTTAACCTGCTAGGTGGTGTCAGAAATGCGCTTTTAAACGGCATGAAATTCATTGATTTGTATAATGTGTTCTTTCACCTACTTAATGTGCATTCTTAAGATTAGCATGTTAACTTGAAACATTAATTAATATCCACATTTTCTTCATATACAACCTAATGTTGTTTAAATCGTAAACTGACAACGGCGCACGCACAGTGTGTCCATAGATTGCCCCGTGATAAATGTATACTATAAAGCAGTTGCATACAAATGTAATGAGTTACATATTGCAATAATCAATGAATCAAGACGTTAAGATGTCAGAGTTGTACAGAAAATTGTATGTATTGATCAATACCAAAAACACTATAATTTTAGTTTTAAACATGCTTATTTGGAAAGCGTGGCGGATTTAGGACAGTTTTTTTTTGTAAGTCCATTTTTTTATTTCCATCGTAAACATTATATATTTGGCATATAACATACTATTTTTAAAATACACAAAAGAGTATATCTGTTTAATATGGTTTGGATATTAGTAGTGGTACATAGAATTAAAAGGACTATAGTTGATGTGAATAAAATATGTTAAACACAGTGTTAATTTCAAACATGATTTAAAAGTTAACTAATATGAAGTATCATTACACAAGTACATAAAGAAGATATGGTTAAAAAAACAAGGGAAAAAGTGTATGTTGCTTTAAGGTGGGTGTACCTATGTTACAAGTTTTTTTGTTTAAGGGTAGGTGTACTAATTGGGCATAAAATCGCCCAGCGAGTATAACATATATGTTATTTATTTGTTGTAGTCGCGATTAGTTCCTCGAGTTCAATTCCCTTATTTAAATATGACACAAAACAACTATTTGTGGTTTTGTTTTTTCCTGTTTGCATTTAAAGATAACATATTTAGCCAATAGAACTAGAGAGTTTATAATGTGCGTATTGATCGAAGCAGATATGGTCAAATTGCAGAATGATATATGTGCAAAATTTAGTTCGATGTTTTCCAACCTTCCTAACTTGTTGTTAATAAAGTTTTTTATATCCATCCAAAACTTTTTAATGAAATGACAATCCCAGAATACGTGAGTATTGGTTTCTGAGTGCATATAACAAAAATCACATAATGTTGACGGAGCAAGATTGCATTTATGGAGGTAAGTATTGTTTGGCAAGATGTATTTTAGGTATTTATATTGGAAGTTTCTAAATTTGGTGTCGATAGTTAATTTGATTGGTTAGCTGAAGATGGTTCCTTGGTTAATGTCTTGATTGTTAAACATGTCTTTCCATTTATCAAATTGTTTGAACTCTTCAGGTTTGTGTTTTAGTATAAGCGATTTATAAACTAGTTTGCAGGCTTTTGTATGTTCTGTTATTTTGTTAAGCATGTATTGCGGTGTGGTATAAATTATATCGTTCTCTTTTACTTAATTTTTCCATTCAACGGGTATGCTTTTGAGAAGTGTATGGTATTTTATGAAGTCTGCTTTATATATTTCATAAAGATTTATAATATCTTGAAAGCTGTAAAATTATCTTTTCCTAAAATCGTTAATATGTTCAATATATTGGATACCTCTTTCAAACCATGTTTTAATGGAAAAACATAGTTTTCGTTTTTAATACATTAATTTTTCCATATAATTTGTTTCTGAATTGGTATTTCATCTTTTTCCAAGGAAACACTGAACCATCCGCACAGAATGTTTCTTAAGAACTCTGATTTTATGTTTAGGTCTTTTACTTCGTTTTCAAGATAATTTCATTTTAATATCAACATTCCGCCATAATTACTTACATATTGGTATATATTCTAATCAGTTTTAAGTCTGGTTGAAATATACATCTTTTAAACCAACTGGCCTTTGAGGGATTTTAAGACTAGGTCAATATCTAACATTTTTTAACCACCATCGGCGTAATCTTGTATGATTCGCTTTTTGGCAATTTTGTATGGTTTTTTGTCCCACAGAAATTTGAAGCATAGCGATTTTATTTTTGAAATGATGTATTGAGATGGGTTTGGTAAAACTGTTAGATGATGTACAAGCTTGGGTATTGCAAAATCTTTCAAAACTGAAATTTTTCAAATTAACGATAGTTTCCAACGTTTCCATTTATTTAAACAAGTTTCAAAAGCATGAATTTTTCCAGGAATATTTAATGAAATTATTTCTACTGGTTCGTTGCTTAATTCTATCCCTTAAGTTGAGGCATGGTTAGAGTTCCAGATGAATTGTTTATGTTAACAAAACTCAGTTGGGCTATTTTTAAGTGCACCTATTTTAAGGATTTTACATTTATGCCTGTTTAATGTTAGTCCGGATATAGCTGCAAATTCGTCTATGATTTTAATTAATGTCTAAAACGACATACGCGAACCTTCTAGTATGAAAGAAGCGTCATCAGCAAAACGTGCCTTTTTAATTCTACATTATTATTTTCATTCCTTTGATTTGTGTGTTAAGCTCTATGTCTATCGACATCAATTCAATGCAAATAATAAACAGGTACGGCGATAGAGGAAATCCTTGCCTGACTCCATTTTGTATACTAAACAAATCCGAAAAATGCCCACTATTTGTAACGCACGATAATGCATCTTTATAGATTAACTTAATCCATTGTAAAGTGTGTTTATTAACACCAAAGTGGCGGAGGCATTTAAACATAAATTCATAATCAAGGCTGTCAAAGGCTTTATAAAAATCTGAAAAAATATGAGACCGGTTTCGTTAGTTTCACCTAATAATTCAATATTTGTTTGTAAAAGCCTTTGATAAATCCGGTTTGATTTGTAATGATAATATGATTTAAGAAAGGTTTTATACAGTTTGCAATTGGTTTTGTGGCTTTTTTATAAACAACATTTAAAAGTGAAACAGGCCTCCAATTAATAATCCAAAGGCTATCTTTTCCGGTCTTAGGTATTAAAGTAATAATGCTTTGTTTTTGCAAGTCTGTAAGGTTATTGATGTCAAAAGAATAATTTAGGGAGCTAACAACATATTGCTTGATATCTGTCCAAAATGCTTTATACAATTCTGCAGAGATACCATATGATCCTGGACTTTTAGTGATTTTCATGTCTAGCAATGCTTTAGCGCATTCATGCTCTGATAAATACTTTTGTTCATTTTGTGTTTGTTCCGAACTTATTTTATTGCACATGTTAGTATAGAAACGTTCAGAATTGTTAATATCTATATTGGTGTCTTTTTATAAAGATTTTCATAAAAGTTTGCAGTCAGATTTAGTATGTATTTTTGATCTCGTTTTACGGTATTATTATTTTTTAGTTGTTGTATATGTTTAGCCTCTGCTCGTTTTTTTTCAGATTCGCAAAATATTTGGTGTTCTTTTCGGAACCTTCAATCCACTGTGCTTTAGCTCGTAGCAGTATTCATTTTGTATTATTTTCAATTAGATTATTTAGTGCACTTTTTGAGTCGCTCAGTTGTTTACATTTTTCTAAATCATTGATATTTATTGTTAGTTGTTGTTCATATTCTGTTATTCGTGATTGAAGTGTTCCTTTCTGTTCTGTTTTCTTTCTATTTATCTTGCTGGCATATTTAATTGTTTCGTCTCGAATGCTCCCTTTAATTATTTCCCATAACGTATTTGGATTAGCTTCGCGATTAATATGTGCAATTTCCGATAAAGACGTACGGATACACCTTTGATATTCCTGTTCCAATAATATGAGTTATTCATTTTAAAATACCCTGGACCCATGCAATATGAATGTAGATCTAATTTAATTGATATTAGTGAGTGGTTCGATTTAAACTTAAACTTAAATTGGAAATGTTGTAATATTTGAGACAGTTAACAATGTTCTAAGATATTAAAAAAAATCTAATCAACAACATATAGGCGGTCGAGTGTTTGAATGCCATGTGTAAACTTTTTTATGTTGGTTTTTTAGACGCCATATATTATACAGAGCATTGTTTTCTATTATTTCGTTACATTTTTTATTTGTATCTGATCTACCGTTCAATTTATCTAGATTATAGTTAATAACAGTGTTAAAATCCCCTCCAAGGATTAGTGTGTGATCATTATAATTGTGTATGTGTATATCTAAGGTGTTAACAAAATCCGTATTATACGTGTTGGGACCGTAAATATTAAACATAATAATTCGTGAAGTAAGGTCAATTTCTTATCTCCCTTTTTATAGAACACACATTTACTTCTTTGTGTGAATTTTGTCCTCTCGCCAGTGTTCGTTCATCCATGAAAGCTCGTGCAATTGTGGTCATGTCCAATCGTTATTTAGAATTGAGCCGATGCAAGATTATCATTGGTCATTCAAATGTTACTATTCATTTCATTATACAATTACTGACCATGCTTGCATTTGCCAAGACCGTAAAACTGTTTTCCTTTATTTAACATTATTGTATTATGAAATGTGTGTTAATTAGTGTAATTATTGTGATATTCATTTCATTCATATTTCGTACGTAGTATCGATTGTTTTGTTCTGTTTGTAAAATATTGTCATTGTTTTGTTAAGGTCTTTTCCGTCATGGCTATATTGGTCAGCGTCAATAAATACAAATTAACCTCCACGGATTTGGTTCAATAATGTGCCCCCACTCCCATACCCACTACAAACCTTGTATTTCTATATTCAATATTTGAAGCATGCCCATTTTAATTTCCCGATACTCTAACATATTTTTATTTAAATCTAAATCTTTATTGATAAAAATGTCAATGCCTAGAGAGTTAGAACTAGTCCCGCTCAAGAAAAGGTCTCCTCCCCATTGATAAACCCAAGTCGTTTTATCTACAATTACATTACAGTGTAGTTCTTAAAGAAATGATATATTGAATTTGTTTTCCTTAAGCCATTAAAACATAATAGTACGTTTCGCTGATGATGCTAATCCTTGTGTGTTATAAGTGCATATTTTAACTGTAATGTTTTCCGAATATTGTGATGATTATTTTCATCCTTTTTACTGCCCTTGGTTTGTGACTATTTGGAATGCAACCCTTAAACAAAATGTTTTGTTTCCACCCCGAAAAGCAACAGGTACACATGATGAAAAAAAATGTTAACAATGACAAAGAGGAAAGGGTTTCGCCAAAAACAAAATCAGTGTTACATACACTTTCAATACACAAACGAAATAATACATTTTGCATAAACTAAATAGTTAATGCGATAAATAAACGATTTTTGCTTGTAAAACAAAACCAACTGCAAAACACAAAAACACGCATAAAAACGAAGATTGGCGTGGCGTTCGCATATCTAAACTATACATATTGTGTTATGCTGTAATCTTAAGTAATTTAGGGTAGTTTATATGGACGTATTCATAGAAAGATTCACACTTTCGGCGCAATCAATGTAAATGTCTTTATTAATGTATATGTAAGATTCATGTACTTTACAAATAGCACCATAGGATTTGCAAACTGTTAATAAAAGTGGCAATTGAATTACTACGAATGTCAATATTTAAGTATATTTTCCATGAGAAATTACACTCAAGCCGATGCCGAAACTGTGTGCGGCTCTCAAGAAGCCATCTCGCCAGGATCAAAACACTAGAACGACGTCAGACCTACAAGAACACCAAAGACGTCTAATTGTAAGCTGTGCTAATGTTTGTGATAAAGACAGTAGCTACCGCTACTCCTCTCCTTTTTTGTCTTCTTTGTTTCTATGTTTTTCTTCTGTTTTATCTTTTTCATTTTCACGATGTATACATCTACTAGCTATACGTTTTTAAACAACAACAACTTTACACACCACATCTACTACTACTGATGCCAAAACTTATGCAACTTTTGATACGATTATCACTTCCACCATAGCTTACACTACTACAACTACTTAAAGATCAGGAAACACAATCAACAGCACATTACTACTGTTTTATTTTCTCTTATAGCAACTGCAGGTCTCACTTATTTGATAGAGGGACAAAATACCTATTCAGGTTCGTAGAATATTTTGGTACTTTGAACTTTTCGAAATACTACTCATATAACATCGGTCCCGCTGATTTCTTTTTCAAGATTGTATACGCAACAGTGTGCCACTAGCCTTGGACTTCACATAGCAAAATACTTTCCTGTATGTTTCGGAATCCTACGCTTATAACAGAAACAAAAGTTTAATGGATTTGGAAAAACAATCCATTGTATACGACCATGGTTTTACATTCTCAAATGTTAAAACTCGCTTGCAACTAGTTTGTACTAATGTCGACATCGCAAATACACGTGAGTTATTAATATCGGTTGTCGTTCATGCACCATGAATGTCCCATATCCTCAGCATACTTGCAAAAAAGGCAACAGGAGGCTGTCGAATTAAACATCGAATGCGCAATTTAAGTTACGATACCTTCTCAAAAGTTGTAATCGCTTAGCACCGACCAATTTGATCAGTTAATTTCAGTACGTGTTTCCATTGTATTTCAATATTGTACAAGCCATTAAGGGCAAATAACGTTAACATTAATTTGCTGTGAGCTAAATAGCAGTTGAACCATCAATTGGGCGTAAAATATTTGATAGGAAGGGCCTCTTGCTTTTATAGGCCGAATACCGTGAACACATCGGAGTTTCCGCAAAAGCGATTTTAAGGACATTCGCACCATTCTTAAATGCAATCTGCGAGATATCACACTGCGATACTTAGATGATATTGCACATAAATGGAATCGTCACTGGGTTATTTCCTTCTAGACCAATCGATTTTGATATTAATAAAGAACGCATTGTCCTAGTGGATGTGGTGTCCGTTTTGCGATCAGAATGTCCCTGGATCGATATCTTATCTGAAAAGGTTCTTAAGATGTTCTCTTATTACACCAAGTATTGGTTATTCCAAGAAAATAGATTATTACCTCAATAAACGTAAGGCCTTCGAAGTAATCTACACTACAATGATTGACATTTTGGGACGCTCCATAGTATTGTATCGTTCTATAACAGGCCACTGGATCTGGCGCTATTCAGACGGCACGCCGATCCCTCTGCCCCAGGAACTGAGTGGCTTTTGGGGCCCGCAGCGGCCGAACAATGGAAACACGCCCCTCTGCTTACGAATGAGGGCCGACATGGAGTATCTGCTAGACGATGAGTTCTGTACCACTTTGCATCCCACAATCTGTGAGCGGGACTCGTAACAATGCAACGGTTAGGCAGACAAAGTTGCATGTTTCCACTTACATCAAATGAGTTATTTCCTATTTCAATATATTGAATGACTAACATTATCGTTTTTAGAGTTTCGTCGTTTTCTATGTTATAAAAAAGTTAGTAAAATGTGTTTGTGAAAGACACAATTTACAAAATATAGCGGATATTTGTTCATGTCAGTGTAAGATCGTTTTTTTATTTCACGAGTGGAAATATTATTTTTCTATGATCACGAGTAAAATAACAAATTGTCTGTTTCTTTTATGATCCTTTTTCAAGAAAATAATTAACAGCTGTTTGCCTTTCGCTGAAAAGTTTCCCTTTCTCCCGTGGCGTACCTCCATACATTGAAATGACGACATTTTGTTGACGAAATGACGTCATTTGGTGACGAAATGACGTCATTATTCCACGGAAATTCTTCAGTTAAACTCCTTTACAATGTAAATAAACGGTAAAAAAAAGCATAAAAGTAAAAGAAAATGTGTTGGATTCGGTGGAATATAGATTTTATTTCACTCGTGATCATAGACAAAATATAAACAAGGATATAAACAAGGGAAGTAAATCTTGATATGATAATCTAAAAATAGAAAAAGGAATTCTGAAAATTTGTTATTTTCACCGGTGAAAATAACAATTTGTTTGTTTTCACTGCTGTTATTGCATTGCAGAAATGTCATATTTTATCATTAGGTATTAAAGAAAATACGTAATTATTTTTTTCCTCGTCTTTATTAATACGGATGCACTTACAACTGGCTTGAAGTAATCTTATAAACAATATCAAAGTTCATACAATCGGTAATTACATCAATAAAAGCAGATACAATTTAGGACCAAGATCGCTGCGGTCGATGTGCACTTCCGGGCATCGATTGTCTTTTCCTGTTCAAGTACCATTATCGTTGGCGAGCATACATTTCCTTGCCAAACAGTGCAATACTTTTATCTTTAAGTGATGTCGTTGAATCTTCAATGTACTTTCTTCTTGTTCAATTATTAAAAGATGCTTTTGTACACACAGAACAATATTAGGCATACTAAATTTAATTAATCAATTTATTTCAATGTATTGCATTTTGTTATATATATATTCATTTGCATTTTTCTTAGCGTGTTTTGTGACTCTGCTTTATTCGTTGATGTCTATATTTTTCTGATCGAACGAACAATTCAAACTTTGCGAATTTTCTCATAGTTTGTTCAATCTCAAGTGGTACTGTAACGACGCATATGCACGTCGCCGCATTTTCCTGTACTCGTGAGAAAACATCATTTCCTTTGCTTGCCTTTGAATGTGTCTTTCGATCGCAAAGATGTATATCGCTTCGTTTGACGTCAACAGAAATTTGAAAATGAACTTGAAGCACTTCACTACTCTGTGAAAGAAATAACGATCATTTTTATTATATTTTCCATGCTGGCCTTTGTGTTTCTAATAAATCATCACGATTTTTCCCACACCATTTTGTTCTCTTTGAAAACCTTCTTACCGGATGTATGGTGAAAGCATTCAGGTAAACTGGACATAAGTCATATACTGCTACCACTTGTGAACTGCTATCCCCACAAGTTGTTTTGAGGGAATTATTCAAATGGAGTTCACATTACATTTTTATTAGTTTTGTCATCGACGATTTGCTCGCAAAAGTTTCAAGTTACTTGTACGCAAATCCTCTGTATGACAGATTTTTGTATTGTTTGTCGGTTTAAGTTTTTTTTCACAAATGATAAAATATTGCACAGTTTATACGAAAAGGAAAAGAACAAAGGCATATATAATAATTAACTTTGGAGCTTTCATTTGCAAATACATGCAAACCTAATATTGCTTTAATGTACGAACTGAACATGTATGGTCGAGTTGTAAGTGCACTTGATTTTGCACGCACAGATTTTTAAGTTGCAGACTGTTTAATGTAATCATTTACCAAACACATGAACTTGATGTGTTAATTTAAGAGGAAAAACAGTCATAGGTTATATATGATGCACTTTATGTTGTATAAAAGTTATATTCTAAATTGAATTGCATGACTGGTGAAGTTCTATTTCTGAAAAATGCAAACATTGGCATTAATTTGTAAACATCAAACTCTAAATAATCCAGAATGTCGTCTAGTTTTCTGGTGTGGATGGCAAAAGTCAATTGTAATAACCGTAAAGTATTGCATATGGTACAATTATTTTGTGTAAAGATAATCTAGAACGTCGTAATAAAATAGTACTATTTGTCTACTAAAAATGCATACGGAAAAATGATAAACACCGAACATACATGGTACGACAGCTCTTTATCTTATCACTTGCTTACAAACAAATTAGGAAAAGATCTTGTCGAACCTAGTATTGACGTAGTCTGGTATAACAGGTTATCACGAGCTCTATGAATTCATTCGACCTACATTGTTTAAAAGTGTGTGTACAATATTTAAATCATTTCGTTCGTTGTCTTTATGTACGATGCATGTAATGATACAATTTAAATCGCACACATTGTTACCAACCCTATTTCAAAGAAACGGGCGATGTTCTCGTGTAAATATGCATTCAAACTATACAATGTTTACGATATCAAATGGATAAAGCGTCTGTAAATAATATAATGTGTTGAATGTTTACTTAAGTGCTGCTCTGATGCAATCTAATTTAAAATGTGTATGCATATCGTCGTTTTATGCTTTGCCACTTGAATCTACACATAAGTAAATGCGTTCTTATATGTATCAACCGTAAACACTGGCTGACCGTCATTGTAATCAATTGTTCACATAGAGCATAGTGATTCGACTACGATATTGTAAGCCTGAGCGAAGCAAAGAATAGAGTTATTATATTGCAATTATCATCAGAATAACCCTTTAACAACGCTCGCTATCTCTCGTACAGAAGGTCATACAAGACACACGAAGCACTACACGTGGAAGATAACCGAATTACAGCTTTGCTGACAGAACAAAGGCGGCCAACGTTCTTACCTTAAATAACGTTCGATACTAACGTTGTAAAAATGGCCAGAGTTACTCATTTTGTGTGCTTTGTAATTATGATTTGGCGACAGCATTTAGTTCATTCAGCGGACACAAATCTACAAGCACGAGTCGAAGAGCTAGAACATAAATTCGTTGAAGAAAAGGAAATATTGCGTCAAGTTCAAATTGCGCTATCGGAGTCCGTTGATAGAAATTCACGCCTTGAAGACAAAATTACCGAGCTAAGCAATATTCTGACCACAGGCGAACGCAACGAGATAAATAATGGCCATACTCACAGTAAGTCAACTAAAAATACTGTTTGTGTTACGTACTCTGTTTTCCGTCCGTTTTCTTTAAAAACGAAGACGTCGAGAGGAAATAAAATAACTGTTTGAATAAATGTAACACTATATGAGATGTTGTCTATAGAATTAATATTGCTTGAATAGAAAATATAAACAAAACACCCGCAAATCCTCTTTTTTTCTCTGTGCGAGTTAAATTCAGCGGTGTTGTATAAATGTTACAGAAATTATGATAATAAAGACAGAAAAGGTCGGTACTTGCAATTATTTACATGCAATTCGAAATACATATATTCAACCGTTATTCATAAACACCAACAAACAATTTACAAATATTTTTTCCTTTAAAGCGAAAAATATTTTATTCCAAATATGCCTTTAATCTGATTGCAGAAAGAAGACAAACACCTCCAGAAGTAGTTGCTTTTACCGCTTACGTCAGCAACGAACCACTAACTCATCTCGCAGATGGCCAAATTATATCATTTGACCGTACCGTCACCAATATTGGTCAAGCCTTTAACGTCTATTCCCACACGTTCACCTGCCCGGTCACCGGATTGTACCTTTTCTCGATTGTGATGGCCAAGATTGCGGCATCTGAGGTGGTAGCAAAACTCGTCATTGATGGAGTTAATATAGTGGAAGCGATTTCGAATCCCGTCCAACACGTCAACCAACAAAATGACGTTCACGACCAACAAGGAAGCAACATCGCTGTCGTCGAGGTTAATAAATGTGCCATATAATTGTTATAATCAAGTCGATGGACATATATTTGTGATAGTGTTGGTCTCAGCTTAAGATCGATCGAACACACAAGTGGTCTTTGTTATATGCGTTGCCAGAAGCAAACCTATATCGTTTAAATTACATCAAACGACATGAAAATGATATCATACACTAAAGTAATCAAATGTTCTTTTATTATATGGATTAGGTCGATACAGATAAAACATGCACAATATCTCCTTTATCGTCATAAAAATGAACATTCGTTTAAGCTATGTTCATGTTGTTTTTTTTGTACAAAAGGATACAATAGAAAGAAACTAGTGTATGTTATCTTCGGTTAGTTATCGATTATTTAGTCCAACTCGTGAAAGTAGCTTCTTGTCTATAAGCACTCAAGAATAAAATTCGATAATACACCGAAAACAAAACTCTTTCACCTTTCCGATTGATGTCTATGGACATCTTTTATAACTATATTTAGATTTACTTAAACTATTTCAGGTTCGGAAAGGACAATCAGTGTATGTTGTCAACTATCTGCATACAGACGTTGTATTGCGCAGCGATGAACTCCATCGATTTACCACGTTCAGCGGTGTGCTATTGCATGAAATGTAATGATATATCCAATAAAATGAGAGTTTAGATTATAACGACGTAGTTTTTCTAAATAAAATTATACATGTTTAATGTACTTTGATCATTTTCTGTTGAAACATGCGATAGACAATGACATGCACTTTTCATTTCTAGATATATTGTAGATGCTAACCCGGGTACTGTATCGTAACTTCAAATTTAAGTATATGTATTTTGAGCTTGGTGCCCTACATTATAAATGTCTAATTGCCTTTGATCAACACTTCCGTCATCTTAAATTGTCTTTTGAATAAGCTGGATATATACTTATTTCATTAACAAATGTCAGGAACAATAGCAAATAAGAAAAAAAGCAGTACAATATGAACGTGTCAATCTTTCCATTATAACTTTATGTTCAATGAGAAATAAACTCGGTAAGAGTTTTATTATGATATAAATTATCTGTTAATTTGTAACTATATTGACACACAAAACATGTCACAATATACAACCATATTTGGAGACACACATGCAAGTCGCTTTTTGTGCACAACATACATTAATAAATGGTATACATTATACTAATAATAATATGTTGAAATAATTAATTGTTCAATATAAAAACACGCAAACCAGACAAAGAACAAGGTATTGGTCTTTGCGATTTAGTTTTTCATGTCACTGAATGGGAACTACTCTACTACAGCCATGTACAATTTTTCATTTTCTCATACGTAGATACTGAATATTTCTTAGTCGCGGTATTATAAGAAACACGCTTGGTATGTAACTTTTTGAATACTTGTTGATAGAAACGTTAGAAACCAATGAGCAGTCACAGATTATTTCATTTTTATATTGGTGTACATGTTTTGTCATCGCATACGCCAGGACTAGACAAATACAAATGTCTTGCAATATAACCACACATACACGGCTGCGTATCACCCCGTCTGTTCTGCAATTATGTATATGTCTTTGTCCAAATCAACCTTGGTTTCAGAGCGATGTCTGTAAGGTGCGCAGTACATGACTGCCATGCGAGTCCAAATATACAAAGCCAATACTTCAGTCTGCAGTCTAAACACGAATCGTGTGTGCTATTTTAAGCGTTATCGGCGAGGCTGTCTAAAATGGTTTAGACCTAGATTTTTAAGATTTAAGCATTGACTGCCAATATACTCGCACACATATTTATGTTTTAGGGAATATAAGCTATGAACACCAGTTTAATGTATAACACTTACTGTTGGAGATTATGATTTACGTACTTTAAAAAAAGCAGTTACAATATGATACCATACATATGAACAGATGTATGAACAATTTTAGTTATGAATGCTAGTAGCATAATGAGATTCACGTAAAGACATATTTAGTTTATTGAACCTCAAAACGACACTCGATCATAATAATTTAAACGCTGCAACTCAAGTTTTGAAAAGAAGATTACTACTATTGTATTTTGTGCGCTTAAATTTCCGAATGTTGTTGTGTTAAAATGATATCACATATATTGTAGCTAATTTTCAAACCTGTGATTCAATTTTAACTGGAAAGTAACCGTCCGAAGAGTGTTTCATTTTAAAAAATATCGCATATACAGGCATACACACATTTAAATTGTATTCGTGTCAAATGACGGCGAAATTGTGGTCGCGTTGTGCGATTTATTACGACTTAACTCCATCAGATGGTATTCAGTTGGGCTTTTTTATTTGGGAAAATTGCCTGGCTTTACATTTTGGTGAACAAGTATCGACAAAACTGAGAAAGGGGAAAAGGCCATGCTATCAGTCTTTTATGTTATCAAATTTCTTTTAAGTTAAATGTGTGTGACAGAAGAGTTGTTATTCGTCGAAATGTATTCAAGTTAATTAATGCTCCTAGCATGACTAGATACGTTTCAAAACAAATAATGCTTTTAATATAATAAGATCAAATACACGTATCAGAAATTGTTTTCATTTTCATTTACTCTCGCTATCATTTTTTTAAACATGTAAATTACATGTTCCCGGAAATTTAAAATAAATTATGTAAACGGTAATTACATTCATAAATTAAAGTTATGTCCGCAGATACAAATATGGCTCGATGTATGATCGCATTATGAACGGTATAGATTATCAATAATCATTGAGTTAATCTCAAATACCTCGCGAGCAAAGGTGCCCGTATAATCTAGTTTTGGAGATGCTTCGCTAATAGTGAGCAAACATCAGGGGTCCGAAAAGACACAACGCTTATAAGGTTCGTGATGCTTTTGTTTTGTATATTTAAGATAGAACATGAAATCAGTGTTTATTTTAACGCCAAATGTATTTTGTAAAAACAAATCTTGTTAGTTTTAACAACAACAAAAAACATTATAGTCTTACAATACATTGTAAATTCTGAACTATACACGTATATAGTATATGTTCAAATCAGACAAATTTATTAGTTCATACGTATTTATTCGTGGAACATATGCAAGCAAGTCAATACAAGACAAAAATGTATTCTGAATAAATATTGTGTGAAAACTGCTTCGATACAATGGCAAAAGGTTTCTCCCAAAAGACTTCAAAAGACCCAGCACATCATATCCTGGACTAGCTTCGCACAAAGCCTGGATCGCACAACGCTGAAACACACAAGATTGAAGTATGAGCTATTGAACGGAGTGCTAATTTTTTCTCATGAATAGTTATAATTATTTGTAAGCAAACTATCGCGAGTCGGAAGTGTCGTTTGGCGGTTTATGTGAAAAGAGAAGCATACTGTTACAAAATAAAAATTGTCGTTGATAGGAATGCTGCATTTCTTGTAAGAGTATTTCATCATGTTACCTTCTTTTGTTTTGAGAAGCATTTGCCGTTTTTAAGTTGCAGTCTGTTAAATGAAAACATTTACGAAATATATATATATATACGCCATTGAAGTGCGCACTTATAACAGAATAAGAAAAAATAGATAGAATATGATGGTCTTATTTAAGATATGAGGCATTAGGATATAAGGTTGAATTGCATGACGTATATCGTTAAGTAGCTACAATTTTGTAAAAAAGCATGTCTCTCGGATGTGTAATGCATACATTGGCGAACGGTAACAATCCACAATTGAGTTATCCAGAATGTGGCCTATGTTTATGGTGTGGACGACAAAGGTACAAGAACTTAATACTGAAATATAGTTTCTTTGATATAACTCGTCTGTGTTCAGATTCTCCTGAACATCGAGGTAAAATTTAACTATTTCTCTGCTAAGATAAGAAGCAGACATTTTATTCAACTTATAAAATGGACATTGACGCTTAATTTCCCCCCCCCCCAAAAAAAATGAATAAATAAAAATAATTAAGAATGGAATTGTAATATTACTGTTGGCCCCGTACGAGTAGAACCATTTGAATTCTGCGACCCCAAACTTCACACGCGTAGGACACAAATCCATGAGCATATCCTGCAGTGGTAAATCATCCAAGTAGGTTGGCGAGCCGAAATCAGAGACTCCTTCGTTTATGAACAAGCCGAGGAAAGTGTGGGACAGTGGGCACCGAGATGATCGCGTGAATTGCGTGCATCGGTATACCCATATATACTTCTTGGGACAGGACGAGAACACAACGAAGATATTATCTGAAAAACAGTTATTGCTAAATGTTGCTTGATAAAAATACCATGGTTCATGTTCTGATGCAAAAGGAATTTATGTGAACATTTGTATCAGAGAAGAGTACATAACAGTACTATTTCCACGCATACCAATACATTGGCTAGTCACATGTTTGGCACAACACGCTTATGAAAATACGAACGGCGTAAGGTATACAATAACTATTAACACTCTCTTAAAGAACGACATCATGTTATGTGCCACACATGTGCAGCAGTGATTGGAACAATGTAATTCTACAATTATATATGTCTGCGCAAATCCGTTTAATTAAACGTAGCATTCCAGATATAAGCTAAGCATCGTCCAGATTCACGCATCATAATAAATTGTGAGTTTAATAGTTGCTTATAAAAGCATCACTAATTGGGCATGTGTGTAGGAATTTCATTCTGTTATAACCAAATACTATTATCAATTCCATCAAATGCCTTTAAACATTAGAGGTAAAATTAATTTAAGGAAAATCCGGTTCCCGGTTCCTCCATAGGATATTGTTTTGAACCACAAATCTTAACAATCGCTTCTCTCCGCTGACTGACATATCAAAGGTAAAAATCACAATTTCCTCTGCATATGTGTATTGATAGTCGCCGATAACAGATACGTGACATCTGCAGGATGAAATTCAATAGGGATATACCGTCATTGCTCTAAGTTTTCGGACATTCTAAGTTTTTAGACACCCTCTTTTTAGCCTATATAATTATATTGTGTAACTCTAATTCTTCGGACACCCAGATTTTTCCCTTATATAAATGACTCAACATTTTTGGACAGTTGCATTTTATCGAAATTCTTCCTATTTGCGTTGATCCGTTGACTCATTCCATAATAGATTTACAATCGGATAACGGTCATAAAGCCAGGCGGATTACTTGCGAAAAGTCAGTGGACCGTTACATTTGCTTTATTTTAGGTATGTATGCATGTATACCTGATATACGCTAGATAATTAATGCAGCCTCAGGCGCGGAATGACCTCATACACTTCGAAATACATAAACATACGGTAAAATGTTTCAGCTGCAAGCTTAATGTTATTTTCCAATCTTTGTTTCCATATATTCACTGTTTCCATTGTGTTTCACCTCGGGAACAACTGCAAATTTTGATTATACGGATAGCTGTTGGAGGGTCATCCTACAGAATAGTAAATGCTCATCTTTGTACTTGGTGATCAAAGTACAATCTTTCTGTAAATCAACATCAACAATATTAAATTGTTTTAAATTCATTGCAAACATAGCTTGAAGTATTTAATACTTTACGAAGTGGTTTTTCCTAGCACACTCTATCATTATGACATGTGCCGTCATACAAAGGAATATTCTTACGTTGTTGCAATATGCCTTTTTATGGGGGGTCTCTCAATTTTCGGAGACTGACTTATAGAAATATGTTTATGTCTAAGCGTCCGAAAACTTAGAGTTATTACCACGGGAGTTGGTGAGGCTTCAAATAAAATATGACAACAATTCTTCCACCTGGTCTACCATTCCTGTGGAAGCTGGCGTGTGTCGAACTAGCTGTTATCCAAGGAAACACATAACTATTGCACTGCTTTGGCGAACTGGAACAAACACAAACAATATTTTGTTTAGCTCTTATTAATAGTAAAGTTAATAAAAAACATAATGTGGATAAACACACAAACACTATCCAATTTTGAAATCCTTCCTTAATAACATACTATATCAACTATAATAATGTGGATACATCTAAAACTGATGCATATAATGAGTCGCCTTTGCTTAAACCTTGTTATTAGATAGGTGTATATAAAAATGCTGCGATCCAGACTACAACAGTAAATTTCATTAGCATTATTTCTATTCTGGTGCTGATATAAATCATCAGAAGTCTTGCATCGGATTTCGTGTTCTTGTGACCGTTTACCAGATTTACTCAATTGTATCCTTCGAAGTAGTGTCCTGTTACTCATAATAAGATATGCACACAATTCACATCGCATACACATGTTTAATCGGCTAACTTACAATTCTATCAATTGTTATTAACCAATATTTTAGCTACATTATTTAGTCCCGGTTAATCAATCGTTAATGCTTCTTAAAACTCCTACATATCAGATTGGGGATACCAAACAAATATACAATATTAGTTTTAATTCATGCAAATTTATTTTTTAATAAATCAGGCTAAAAAAGCAACATTTTGACCTCGTTGTTGAAGTCCCAAACTTATTTGTGCAGAAATGTCAAGTATCAACTTCCAAAAGCGTCTGAAGACGCCTTTCGTTTCCTCCATATATAATAACTACCATACAATCGCATTAATTTGGGACTTAGACTAATAATGCAAACAATACATGTGCCAGCATATCGCCAGAGAGACATGATATCCCAGCAATTAATCACACGCATAGTGGTTCGTCCTTGATTGCTCAACTAGTTCATTCTTCAGAGTTCGTAAGCAGAAGAAATATAGTTTGATATGTGCCTGCACCATGTTTACTATCTTTCTTACAACTCTTTTGTTTGAAAAAGTTCTTAATATACAGCCTTAACTTGATACTTCAAAATATTTCATGCATGGACCGTACTGTTTTATATACTAATATCTTTAACAACTCTCACTCGTCTAATCGTTTTAATAGTTGTCCGACACTAGTTCACCGATAGAATAGGTTAAGTATTAGATTTATGCATCCCGTTTCGGCATTCGTGCTTTTCTTTGTTTGTCTGCGATTCGAATCGTTTAAGACGTCACTTTGAATTATACATAATTCTTCGGTACGTATGAGATTCGGCTAGCCCTTAAAACTGTGTAAACCACTTAATGCTACGCATTGACGATTACAAGGCAGTGCCCACAGTTTTGATCATTGTTTGTTTATAATTGTCTTACTGTTGTTAAAGTAGTCGATACGAACATCATAGAGTGTCGGGTGTTTTATTGTTTGTTATATGAAATATATGCAAACGTCACACAACCACATACCAGAGAAAAGAACATCACACCGAGAACACCATTCGACATCTACATACGTATGAATTGTCTGAGCAACATATAGGAACTTCTGCACGAAAGTCATCGATGATTTCTTTCCATCAATTTGACAGTCGTTATCTACTCTCTATAAAGTCATTGATACACAACAAGAACAAACGCCTGTCAGGTCGTCAAAAGAAAGCCCAAGTATACAAATTCTAAAAGAGTTGACGCAGAAGAAACAATACCTACGTCAATGGCGGCAATAAGTTAAAAAGAAAGGTATACTCATTATTCAGGAGCACGGATTATGATTACTGTTGTGTCTCAATTCCCAAGGGTTATGGACTCTCTCTAAATGACGTTTCGATAAATGTACCCATGTTGTAAGCAGCTCATTTATCATTGAAAACATAAATTCTGTCCAGCTTGACGTCCGCAGCATTCGACAAGAGACTCGTCTATAAACTTAAGAATTAAGTCTTCTAATCTTATATAAATAGTTTCTTGTAATGACGAAGCACATTAGTCCCTGTTGAAGGCTATATGACACCTCCGTCACATGTGAACTTTGGCGCACCCAAATAAGCTGCATTTTGTCCACGTCCACGTCTGGAGCTACTGTACCTAAATGACCTACCAAATTGGGTTCAACCCACATACTTACAACAGCGTCGTTTACAAGCAGATAAAGTTCATGGATGATGTTAGTATACTGCAAGATGACCTGGGTCAAATTTAGGAAATAACAGATGGCATGTAGATCGACTCCAACCCCTCTTATTTAATTAGGAAGAGAACCCCCGATCCAGTATCCCCATACACCAAGCACTGTAATATCTTTAGTGTAAGCAAGACAAGGATGTAATTAGGTACGACACTATTAGAGGATCTCTCCTGGAAGACCCGTGTAGACACATCTTCAATGAGCTTTGCATTGCGTTTCTGAGAGGAAACCTCACAATCTGTCTCATACACTTGAACGCAAAGGCCTACATGTTATTTTCCCGGTTTGTCTTATATTATGTCTAGAGTATGCATCCACCGTATGCGACCCAAATACTCAAGATCGCATCCCGCAAATGTGCAAAGTTGAGTTACAAATTGCAATAACAATAAACAAATCTTACCGACGACATAATTTACAAAAGCTTTAATTGTATTAATTTGCAATGGTTTCATAAAGTTTCACTACAAGTTCTACAACTATCTGCAATGTGAAAAGCATTGTCAATTGTAAAAATGTTTGCATAAATTAAATAGTTTTTGGAGGCGTTTATGCCTTTAGTAAGCTAAACAGGATATTTGGTTACATACTGCATTTTACGTTTGAACTGCAACTTGTTTTATACTTAAACCGTCATAAAATTTGAAAAAAATGAAACTTAAGACACATTTATTCAGATAGAAATTAGCAATCCGCTAGTCTTTTATTTAAGTGATGTAATTTGAATAGGCAAATTTTCTAGGTTGTATGAAATACAGTCGACGAAACGTTCGTGAACTTTTAATAAAAATTGCATTAAACAAATATGCATAGATGGACATTATTTAAAACTTAGCGGTGTTGCATAACAATTTGAACAGCCTAATATGGTAGGTGGTTCATCAATGGCATTTTACATAATAATTTAACTGCATTCTCAGTTTGAACTTCAATTTCTATGTTGTGTCAGTTTATTTAAAAATCCACTCATCCTGTTTACACATTTGAGTAGCAATTGTATTAATGAAATAAGTGTTTGTTATAGCAACAAGTTAAATAACTTAAGTAGCAGTTGTATTAATATAAAAATTGTACTATAGCTAAAATTTGAATAACTACCTGGGCGTGTCACCAATGGCGACTTCCTCGTAGTATGAGTCATTGAACTTCTTGATTATCTGATGGTAGTTAATATCAGGTATGTATGAAGGAGGAACGGACATCGCGTAGTACAGTTCTCCCATCGTCCGGTTTACCACCTGTAATTGAAGATGAGTTCTTCAATATATAACAACAAATATAGTTGACCACCTGTCAATGAATGCGTTCTTGAATATATTACAACGAATAGGTCTTCGTATGTCCCATGAAAAACAAACCATCGACAACCTACATGTTTTTAAAAAAACGTATTCGTCAAATAGTTAACTCATTCATTTTAAGGACAACATCTGCAACAATCGACACAAATCGTGGTTTGGCCTTATTATTGCATCCATGAAAATCTAAGAGATTTCCGAATCGAATGCGGTTAACTTTTAAACATATTTCCTTAAAAAGTGGTTTAAAATAAAAGTCACTATAAATTCTCAAATATATACTGGGATAGAAAAAAAAGAACTGACCCCTAGGGTGGGTTGTCCGTAGCTGATAGTTTGTATTTTTTGTGTTGATAAACTCATTTTGTTTAAGAATAAGAGTAGCAATTTGTATCGGTAAAATTATTTTATTGGAAATTGCGGAGTTGACTCGAGGAAAAAAGCCGATTGTAACTAGATATAGAGCGTTTAGTTAGCGATAGCTCTGTTATAAATGATTACTAACTATAAAGCATTTAGTTAGCGATAAGTCTCGTATAAACGATTACTAAGTATAGAGCGTTCAGTTAGCAATATTTCTGGTATACATGATTACTGAATATAGAGCGTTTAGTTAGCGATTGTTCTCTTATAAATGATTACTAACTAAAGAGTGTTAATTAAGCGATAGTTATGTTATAAATGAATACTAAATAAAGAGCGTTTAGTTAGTGATAGTTCTGTTATAAAGGATTGCTAAAATAGTATGAATTATTAAACTGTCAAACGCATGGGCGTTGTTAAGGGCCAAGAGCGATAAATCCTACTCAGAAAAAAAGTCAGCTATAGAATAGCCTTTCCTGATAAATATAGAATACTATTTTATATAAACACATACAAATCACATGTTACACCCAGATATCTAAATACGCTATATAAAATAATGATTTGAGGAATTTCGTTAAAAGAATGTTGTGAGGAATTGGGATTTCTATCTAAGATCAAAACGTTAACACTTACCCAGAAATCGAAGTCAACTATTATAGATAAGCATATCGTAATGAATTATGGCTTTTGTAAAAGATTGAAAAGTTTGCACCTTCCAAGTCCGGTATGGATATGATCATAGCCGAAGGTTGAGTCACTGCTGATGAAAAAACATAAACCTCGCACATAGAATTTTAAGTCATCAATATATAAGCATGTCTGACGGGATTGCGTTGTAAAGATCAAATATCGTCACACTAAATACTTACCCAGAAATCGAAGTCAGCTCTGGGCATGCCTTTAGGAATTCGGGATTCAGCGGATTCCATCATCCGTTCACACGTACCGGAAGCGGGAGTCATCCGAATGGTCATGCCGAGTAGCCCGATGGCAAGGAATGATTGCATGGCCATTGCACGTAAGTAATGCGTCTGGTCCTGCCGTCTACATACACCTGTTATAAAAGTATAGAGTTCAAATATCGGTTATCTATTCGAGAGTGTCACACTTTTTTGTGAAGTTCATTCTTATAGTCGAAATAGGTGCTTGCCTGAATTAGGTTCAAATAACTGTGTCTTCATTAAGAGAGTCTAGTTATGAGACATTATATAAACAAGCATACGTGTAGTACTTGTCTCCCTGGGCCATTAGATATGTACATGTGCTGCAAAGTTAATGCATTGCATATCGAAGCATTGTGGTTTTGTAAGTTCAGGGTCTCAAAATGAGTTGCATATTCTGCGACGCCTTTCTAGAAGACGGACATCCTACAGTTGTTTTTAGACATGGATGTGATGCTATTTACAAACTAACCCCATCAGTTGAAACTGAACATCAATTGTGCATTCTGCAAGTGTGTCCAACTACAACAACTACTACTACTTCTACTACTACTACTACTACTACTACTACTACTACTACTACTACTACTTCTACTACTACTACTACTACTACTACTACTACTACTACTACTACGACTACTACTACTACTACTACTACTACTACTACTACTACTACTACTACTACAACTACTACTACTACTACTACTACTACT
>VMBQ01000817.1:108544-147814 GCA_007657795.1 Dreissena rostriformis | reverse complement strand
TACTACTACTACTACTACTACTACTACTACTACTACTACTACTACTACTACTACTACTACTACTACTACTACTACTACTACTACTACTACTACTACTACTACTACTTCTACTACTACTGCAACTACTACTACTAACACTACTACAACTACTACTACTACTACTACTACTACTACTACTACTACTACTACTACTACTTCTACTACTACTACTGCTACTTTTGTTACTTATTCCACTACCTCTACTATAATAAATACAACAACTACTACTACGTATGCAAAAAATAACGACAGTTAACCCGATGATTATGATTATTGGTGCATTGAAAAAATAAAAGTAATAATATGTGCTTGCATAACTATAATAGTTATACATGCTAAGGAACTACCGACTGATACAAACTGTAATATTTAAGAATTGCATGTTGTTTTCACAGGCATACATATCGTTCACCAACATACATAATCACAAATGCAAAGGTTGATAACTAAAAATAATACTTCCAAATGTCAAGTTAGTATATCAATTTAAAAAGCGACCAAACAAGCTAATTTATATGTTTTGTTCTGATATATGTACACTTGTGTATGGAAATATGCGGGTTGTATTTAAATTGAAATTTGTAAGCAACTAAAATCAGTTAATTTAATTTTTTTCATTGTCTATAAGATAAAGCCATTTGTTTCCTTTTTGGGGCGAATGCCTTCTGCAATTTGCAACATTGGTAACATAATATACGTATACCAAAGAATCAGTTTCAGAATAAAGTCCGTTATTCCCATTAACCTAACTTTGCATCCAGATTCTGCANTTGGACTAGCCTGTGTCAGACAAGTTGGACTAGCCTGTGTCAGACAAATTGGTATAACCTATGTCAGACAAGTTGGATTAGCCTGTGTTTAGACAAGTTAGACTAGCATGTGTCAGACCAGTTAGACTAGCCTGTGTCAGACAAGTTGGACTAGCCTGTGTCAGACAAGATAGACTAGCCTGTGTCAGACGAGTTGGACAAGCCTGTGTCAGACACGTTTTACTAGTCTGTGTCAGACAAGTAAGACTTGCCTGTGTCAGACAAGTTGGAATAGCCTGTGTCAGACAAGTTGGACTAGCCTGTGTCAGACAAGTTGGTGATAGGATTTCCAAATCTTTCCTGATATTCAATTCTTGTTAAAAAAAAATTATAAATCTTAACCTTTAAGCTTGTAATGGTCTATGTGTCAGAATTGTCGAAAATGAAAACAAATCAATGCATGTTTTTGTCTTGATGTCAAGAATCAGAGATAGCTAATATCACATCTATGCGGCGTGGGGATACGCGTCGGCCGCTGCCGCGCCATTTCTAGTTATTTTAAGATTTGATCGAGAATGTAACCCGCCTTCCAGTTTCGCTGAATGGGTCAAGTTCCCCACGGGAACTATTTCCCCGTACCCCCACATTTGTTTTCGTACCCAAACATTTCTTACCCATTTTTTTTCGTACCATTTTTTGGTTTCGTACCCAATTTTTGTTTCGTACCCAAATATTTGTTCGCACCCAATTTTGTTTTCGTACCCAATTTTTTTTCTTACCCAATTTGTTTTTCGAATATACACACTTTCTGCGAAATTTTGCGCTTTATCCACGTAAGTTCAATTCATCCGGCGATGCAGACACATATTTACTAATGTTAATAAGCTTATTTCGCATGATATAAGTTAAAAGGCCAATTAATAGTGTTTGGTTTTCCAAAAACTACAAGGATTTCTATAATTGTATGGTGTGTAATATTTTTTCCCATATACAAATGTATACTAGACATGACGCACAAAAAGGCAACAAAGACAAAAAAACAAAAAAACATGAATTAAACTTGGGTCGCAGAACGGTCAATTCAACGCATAAGGACTTTTAATCGGTTTGGTTGAACACATATGTTATGTACACATATATTTCTGCTTCATGTTTATAGTATTCTCACGCTTTTTACTTGTAAAGCGATTCAAATGATTAATCGCTCATCATGTCTTCAAACAATGACGAATGTGAGCGAGAAAACACTTAATGACATTTATTTATCTTTGTTGAACGATTCTAATTATGCCGATCAGTTTAGATTTTCCCACGGTCTACATAGGTACGTCACTTTCAACGCGTACAAATATAATGTATTTAAAACATGGTCATTTTGAAAGTTGCCTCTTCTTCGCTTATGTTTTTTTAGTTGCATGAAATGAACAAGATCAGATGGACAGGTTAACGAAATAAGTTTATCAAATGATTTAAAAACATAAATTCAATTATTACAGAATAATATCTAACCAACACATTTTTACTGTAAACATTGAAAAAAACATGACAACAATTAGTAGTTATAAAAGCCAAAAAGGTATAAAATTACTAAAGGATTTTTGCTGTTTCGTTTGCTGTCGGAGAAGGTTACACAAAACTTATACATTATTCAAAATTCTACTACTACATGTACTACTTAAACTACTATTACTACTGCTACTACTAAAACTACAAGTTCAACTATAACAACAACTACTACTACTATTTCTTCTACTTCTACTGCTACTAAGTTCATATGTACTTCACAGCGTGTGTTCACATGCAGACATAAACGATATTTAAACACATGTTTATTATTATTAGTGTTAAGTTTTTACATGTACAAATAATCGCATTACTATGTGTCTGAATAACTATAGCATTAATACGTTCGACGGCACGACCTACATATTTGTAAACTGTCATATATAAACAGCGTTCATTGCTTTTTTTGTAGCCGAAGGCACACATTTGGTTAAACAACTAAAATAATCAAAAATGCAACGGTTGATCACTTAAAATAATACTTCAACATGTCAAGTTAGTATATTAATTTAATTAGCGACCGCCTTAGCCAACTTACAAAGTTCTGCTATGTTTTTTTAAGCGTACCATATTGTAAAATACAGTAACACTTAATGCGAAGTGGTGTGAATTATCCACGTTTTCTTAAGAGTTCAATTCATCCGGCTATGCGGACTAATATTTGCTAATGTAATGAAGCGTACTTCATCTTAACTTAGTTAAATGGACAGCTCATAGTATATGGTTTTCTATGACTAAAACGATTTCTCTTCGAGATGACTTTGTTGTTCATATTTTTAAATTGCAAATCCTTTTTCTTGTGCAAATGTGCAACGTTGAAGTATTTAGAAAATATGTTGTTACTGTTGTTTTTGCAGAAGCATTACCGCGAGGTAGGAAAACAAAGACGAGGACGATATAATCAAAGTAATAAAGCCCTTCAACTGGGACAACATAAATGAAAATCAGTGTTTTTGTATAGTGTTAGCATTCATGAATTGTTCAAATGCCATTTAGAGAAAGGTATTTATGTATAAACGTTTGAGTATTTCCTTCATGAGTATTATTTTATATCTTCCGGCTTCGATTCACGCACATGTATGCCCCAATAATGGTACTTCATTTGAATCTTTTTGGTGTTTATGGATATGAAATTGGTCTTTGAAATCTCTATAAGAATAAATTACAAACTTGTGTTTTGGGTTGTCCCTTTTATAAGCTGTTTTTTGTTTACCTGCACATGGTTCACGAAATACTAGAAAATTATAAGATAACAGTATAGTAGTTTACTATTCTTTTATTTATTTTAAAATGACTTCAGTTCGTCAGGATAATACATGCATGTATACAATGTCATTGTAAGGCTCCTGTTTTCGAGCTATTATACTTCGATAAAAACCCTGTGACAAACCAAGAAGACAATAGACAGTTATATACTATGATGAGCACATACATTGCCGACGATTTTAGTTCCCGAAACTGATGCAGATTGTGTTTTTAATATTCAGTTAATTATGCGTTTTGTTTATTCACTCCAAGTAACTTACTTAGTCAATATAAAATGGATGGACACGTTATATTTGATATATGAACAGTGAGGCATAATATATTTTGATTTTGCAACAAAACCATTTCATCGGCACGATAGGTTTATATATCGTTTGTATGTTATCCATTTATTGATGTAGAAGAATAAATGTACCAGAAATGACGCGCAAATAGACAAAAAGCACACACACGTAATAAACTGTGATCACTCATTAGAACGGTCAATGCAAATCATCAAGAGTTCAAATCGGTTAAATGGAACACATATTTTATTTTGGCGTAATGTATATCGTATTCCCAGGCCTTTTTTGTTACCTGTGAAGCGTTTTAAATGATTAATCGGTCATCATGTTTTCAAACAATAAAGCATGCGTGTGAGAAAAACATAGTGATATTTAGTGTATCTCTATTAAACGAATAATAATTACGTCAATCAGTTTAGATTGTCCTACGGTCTACATAAATACATAAATACGTCACCTCTGACGCGTGCAAATAGACCTTATGTAAAACAGTGTCATTTTGAAAGCTATCATCCTTCAGTTTAGATTTTGTTTTTACGTGATATGTTTACTTTCAGTTTCCTGAAATCAACAAGATCAGCGGTGCGAGTTTATTTAACTGATTTCACAAAAAAAAAAAAAAAAAAAAATTGGAAACAACACATGTTGACTGTTGACATGGAAATATTGTTGAGAAAAACTAGCGCGTATACCACTACGCATTACGTGTATAATTACCAAATTATTTTCGCTGTTATTTCAGGTGGATAAGGTAACCAAATACGTATATATGATGCCGAAATTCGACATGACTCCTCGTTGCTTTACTCAGTAATGAAAAGCGTCCCATGTCATCTTTAATTTTTTTTTAGTGCTTTACGGATATGTTTCACGTTAACATATGGATTTTTTTTAAATAATTGATCTATTTGTATATAATTTTGAAATTTATTAACTGTTTTAAAACCGCCGTTAATTTAGGTATTTTTTTAATATCTTCGTCAAGATTAATTAATGTGAGACTTAAAAATATATCAGCAAGTATGTGCATCCATGACAATTTATTCAGTAGTAAAAACAGCGCGTTTCAGCTTAAAACTAATACTACTACCACTATTACCACTACTACTACTAAAACCAATTCTACTACTTCTTCTACTCATTAAACACTCCATATAAAGCTTCAATTTTTTATTAATTAAAGTCAATTGTTTCGTTGTTTAAATGAAATAAAAGCTTACTGCGAAGTGTTGCGCTTTATCCCCGAGTTCTTACGTGTTCAATTCATCTTGCAATGCGGGCTTATATTCAGTATTGTAATGGAGCGTACATCGCCTGACATTTATTAAAGGGACAGTTAATAGTATTTGTTTTTCTCGAACTATAAAGAATTTCCAAAAATACATTGTGTTTATTGTGTAGTCCCATTTTTTAAATTGTGTACTAGACATGACGCTGAAAAAACCCAACAACATGGTGTCACTGCCTCGGAACTGTCAAAGCAAAGCATGAGGGTTTAAATCGGTTAAGTGGAACATATATTTTATGTTCACATATATTTCCGCTGAATGTATTCCCACGCTTGTTTAACTGTATAACGTCTTAAATCATGATTAATTGCCCATCACGTTTATAAACACGACAGTGCGTGTGTGCACAACATAATGACCATTTTGTTAATATTTGTGATAAGTGATTCATAATTCTACCTTGTATGAGATATTGTTTAAAGTGATTTGTCTTCTTTCAGATGAATGAACTAAACAAGATCAGCGGGGCGAGTTTATGAAATTTTACTGATTTAAAAATATACGTGAAATTACAAAATACTATTACAAAACACATTGTATCTGTTCGAATGGAAAAATAGTTGATAACAATTAGTGCTTCTAAAACAGTGTCAATCAAGTATTAAGGACGTACGCAACAGTTTTAATCAGTTTTTGTTACACATAAATGTTACACATGATTTATCAATGTTTGTTACTAACATAATTTGATAATTTGTGGAAGTTTGATAAAGCCATCTTTTGTAGATATAAAAATGACATACAAATCGAGGGTCACCAGAACAATTGTAATTTATGGGGCCTTAAACAACACAACTATTTCAACGTGTGGGCAACATAACAAATTTGCAATTAAGGACACAACTAAGCAAATAAGTGATAAAACGTTTAAAAATACCACACCAAAGGAAAGTTGTAAAAATCATATAACACAGTAATGTATTATTCTTGACCTTTCCCGCGCATAGAGCTCACCCAAATTACTAACGTGGCTCAAGGATTATTATACTGTTAGACAATACAGAGAAAAAACTAAATAAAGTTGAATAAACTAAAACTCGCAGTCAATGAATAGCCATGCTAAATTGCAACAACGTTAATCGAGATTAAAAACGCTTTAAGAAAACATATGTTTCTGATTGCTCATTTTTATGTGGGCTTTTATCTGTTTACGGTTAGACAGACGCATATATATATCTGACATCAAATCGTTTACTGTATTGAATGTTATAAAGTATGTTAAATGCTGGCGACACTTGTATGATATTTTTCGTTAAACGAAAGACTCCACTTGACGAAAATCCAGATTGAGCGGAAAGTTTCGTTTCTGATAAGCCTGTGCGGACTGCAAGATCTTATCTGGGACGACACCGTACGCACATGCATTAAACCCCCTTTTTACAAAGCGAGGCTCATTTGATATTAAAGCCGAAAGGAATCTGACGTTTTTCACGAAAGTGCTTCAATTGCACAGCGCATGCGCAAACACCCATGTTTCTGGTAAATCTGAGGATTTTCACGATGTAACTAATCTTATGCCACACAGATTTTAAGAATATCACCGATTCTTTCTGTTATTGACAAAGTCTTAAATAAAACGAAAATAAGTAATTATCAGTGTAAGGTCGAAATATATTTCATATGCGGTCAAATTCAAGTAACGTTTTGTAATGATGTTTTATCGACGTTGTAATATTTAAGTCAATGCTAAATATCTACTTGAAAGAGATGACCCCAAGCGGAACTTCGCGCAGCTGTTATTAATTTACAATAACCATAAAAGTCGCAAATACAATCATTCCGGAGGTTGAATATTTAAGGGTTATTACTTCGAGGGGTGAACGGAAGACTTTCGTTACTCATATCAAATAAAGAAGGAGATACGACAGTTTTCCGTTCAGCCCTCGACTTGTTTACTATGTTAATTTTATTACATGGAAATGTGAAGATGACTGGTATTTTCATATACCATTTGTAGTAAAAAGTAATTCAAAATAAAAAGAAAATAAATAGTCCTCAATAATGAACTGAACTTTTAATATACAATTATCACATTGGTTTGTTATGACGGCTGGCTATTAACGAGAGCTATATCGGGAATCGTTACAACTACATGTGTATTGCGCAGTTTGTGCAATTGGGACAGTACTAATAAGTATAACTGTGTACTCATATTTAACTAGACTTAAGCGGGACTTCAGGGAACGATAGTTCGATGTACAGACACAAGTGTTCTACATTCTTAGTGATCATGCGTGTATAGTTCACCAAGACCAATGTGACACCGACCCTTATGTAAATATGAATATATTAGTAGTATGTGTTGCAGTATTTGTAAGAGCTGCAGTAGATATAAGAGTTGCAGAAACGGCAGCAGGAACAAAAACAGCAGCATCAGTTTGAGTAGTAGTGGAAAAATCAGTATTGCTAGTAGTACTTCTTGTTGTTATTAAAATGCTAGTTGTAGAAGTAATAACAGAAACAGCAAATGCGGCACAAGAAGTAGTAGTAATAGCAGCGGCATCAACAGTAGCAGTGGTGTGAATACAAGTTAAGAAGTATTCGTAGTAGTAAACGTAGAAACGTGCTTAAATATCTTCGAATTAAACAAATAAATACACTCATGTTATCAATGACTGTACTTCACGATAGTGTGGTTGTCACTAAGAGTCTTTTTTGTCGCGCGATCAGACGATATTTCAAGGAGATTAAAGTCAGCCGATTCGTGCATGTTGTTTACAACTGAGATCACCATACGTAATTGAGGCGTGATCGCGTGCCTGTCTGTCTGCACTGCTATCAGTTATCAGTACATGGATTTTGTACTGCTTTACTGTGGTTTTATGTACAAAAGTGAGACATTAATAAACTATTCTGTCTGGAGGTTAATGCTGAGAACATACATTTCTGTAGCGAGATAGTCAATATTATATAGGAGACTTTCATTTATTTTTCTAATCAATATAAACATAAAAAATACGATAACGTGTTAACAAATGTATTGCAGTATTACAACTTTCCGAAAATATGTTGATCTTGGTTCTGTTAACAATTCTGTTCGTCATTGACCATTTGTAAATTTATTGTGTTGTTATATTAGTGAACTCATGGGCTTAAAGCCTCATGTATGTTGAAATAACTATTAAATTATTAATCTGCAATAATGTTACTGTTGTTTGAGTTATACGCCGCAGATGTACTTGGTTCTTTATTGCCCTGCATAGCCGTAAGGGTGTTCGCTTGCGGAATGATAGGTCGAGGGTTTTAGTCTCAATTGGGGACACGTTTTGATAAGGCCTATTGCATTATCAACAACATAATAAATTGAGTAGTACAGATTACCGTTACTGTTTATAAACTGGCCGAAGGAAAATAATCGGGATTTACGATATTAATCAGTAAAGGTGTTAATTAAGTCAAAACATGCAAGGGTTCACACTTTAACAAACCATTTACTAGACTGTACGAGTTAATGCACTTTTCTGTGTAACCAATTGTGTAACTACATAGATTAATGTGTTTTTATTGAGAGACGGAAGCCAGACTCATTTATCGAATACCATTCCATTGCAACATGCCTAGAAATAAATATGAGTCTCGCTTCGAGAAACAGGGATTCAATGCAGGTGCGTAACGTGTCGTCCCAGATTAGCCTGTGCAGTGAGCACAGGCTAATCTGTGACGACACTTTCCGATTAATCTAAATGTTTGCTTAGAAGAGAATTTCTTTGAACGAAAAAAAATCATAAAAGCGGAAAGAGTAGTCCCTGATAATCTGGGACGACACTTAACGCACATGCCTTAAATCATCTTTTCACAGAGCGAGGCTCATAGATATTAACAACTCCGTTTTTATTAATGAGTGACTTGTTTACATAATCTAGGCCTTTACATGGACATGTTTTGTTTATAATGAAATTCATTGTCTTTAAAAATGTAACGGAATCATGGAGCTCAAGTGTTTATGACAACAAGTAAAGACTACCATTCGACAGCATTAACTGTCCGCATATATGTTTCATCATTTGTTTTATCTCTGATAATGTACGTGATCTGCGTGTTTAAACAAATTTGAACCACCGAAACAATCTTCATAAATCGATGTGCGTCTCTAAAGCTTTACAATTGTATAATTTTCAAATGATAATGTTTCATTGATGCCACGGTCGCACATGCAATGATTTAGCATCGGATTAGCTACGGATACGATTCGGCATAACGTCTGGCAGTCTGATTTGTCCTCAGCTTTCCTATTTTTTCTGTTGTCAAACTTATGAGTACTTGTATATAAGTTAAATTGTTTGACAACGTTAGACAATGGATCTGACAACCGTATACTATCCTTTCTTTACTTTATAAGGACGAAATGATCTTTTCTAGTCCGTACTTATTCGTAGTCCTTAGAATAGTATAATATACTGAATTTATAGAATGTAAACGGTCTGATACAGAACAGAACACATATTTTATTCACTTAAGCATATTACAGCTCATCGTGATTCATATTATTAAACATTCATACATGCGTGACAAAAGAGTAATTAAGATATTAATGCAGTATGCGTTGCGTGACAGTATGTATGTTGATTTAAACAATAATTTGATTATATAAACAACATGTTTACGACAATATGTGGGTACTGTTGTAATAGTACTTTTAACACGTATTATCTTATGGTACAATAAAGTTTTTTACGGCTTGGTCTAGTTACAGGACGATCGTATACTGTGCATAAAGGTTAGATAAGGCAGACCGACAGACAGCTAGACAGTTTATTTCAACTTGTACAATGTATAGCATCAACAACACATAATGAAAACAGTACAGTTTGTCAATTGTAATGGGAACACAGCTTTATACATATTTACAAATCATGTACTAAGCGAGTAAAGAAGCGTGAGCACAAATTAAATATAACAACATAGAAACGAATAACAAGAGGATGAACTATTAAAGCATTCTTGCATTTAGAATATATGTTCGTACTTTAAGTGATTATTTCACAAAAAGGCACACTTGTACTAGTTCTGTTTTATTATTCGATTCAAACGCCGCGCAAATACAAATAATGTAAAATTCTTCTTCAATATCGGGCGATAGGGATCAACCAGGATTCTATACGTTAAACAATGTAACATTGCGACAAAATACGGAATATTTCGGTCCATGACTGTGAAGCATGTGAATTAAAGTGTCAACATTTTTACACCAGTTGTGTGCTTTAATGTAGAACCAATGTAAAATATGTCTGGTCGTTTACATGATAGACAACAAAGAACAATATCAACGTGTGATTGCAAGTTATTGGCTGGAAATATATACTGGGTTTTTTCCTAAATGGCAGGGCAGTGGTTGAAATCATTAATAGACGTAAAGGTGATCGAGGAGATGTCGGACTAGGAACTTTATATGTATGTCATCAGTAGTTTTGTTCGCGATGTATGCAGGGCCGTATTGTCGAAGCAGGTACTGTCTTCTTCGATGAACATTGTATTCATCGCTGAACTTTGTGCTGATAATCAAGGTGCATATAAAAACGTTATGTGAAACGCCTCAAAGAACTACAACATCTCATAGGTTCGATGACTACGAGAAGCACCACATTGTACAGACAGTCAATTGATCCTGGAGTAAGACTGGTAATAACCATGAGATACTTGACGACGGAAAAACGGCCAACGAATTTTAATGTTTGGTTTTGCGACTGCGCAGTATGTCATCAGTCGTTTTGTTTGAGATGTATGTAGAGCCATATTGTCCACTTATGCTGAGGATGTGATACAAAATCCGACGTAGTAAAACAGTTTACAGCGAAAGGATAGATCTCCTATAAATTGGCTGCTCTTGATTGCTATCATGTAGCCATACTGTCCTTGGATAAGAGGATCACTCTACTTAAGTAAACCAACGATAGCAATCAGTTAAGTTCATGGTACTTGTTTTTGTCATGTTGATGATGTGTGACATAATACTACATAATGTTAACAATTTACGGCAAAATTAAGGTTCATCCTTGTACTGTCTGCTCTGGATTGCAACTATGTAGCCATACTGTGTCCTTGGGACAGAGGATCACCATACTTAACTATAAAGGACATCATTCAATGATTTTGATTGTCTTTGCCAACACCGATTATAAGTTATGATAGACAATTAATTAGTGTCCTTCGTAGTATGACTTTTTTATCACACGATGTCTTATATTTGGATGTCCAATTAAAGCAAATGGTCACTTTACTAAACTAAAAAAAGATATCACTCAGTCAAGTTCATGGCTCTTGCTTTTCTCGTCGCATTCCTATTAGTAGTAATTTTATTAGTATGATTGTTTTCAGTCACGCAGTGTCTTATATTTGGACGTCTAATAAAATATTGTTAGATACGGGGTATAAAAGCAAATGCGACACTACTGTTCTTTACCAACGAGTGTAATTGTTGACGACTATGTTGCTCATTAGTAACATTTCTATTCGATAGATGATAAATAGAAGAGTATAATTCAGACTATCTTGCAAATAGTTTTGCTTTAAGCTTATGCTTTTAATATAGTGCATTTAAGGCTACTAAATTTGTCATCCTTATGTTCATTTAGCATTCACTAAAAACAGCTGTGACACAAAAAAAAATACCAAAGGTGTGGTGAAACAAAAATAATAATCGTAGACAATGGCGAATATGGAACTTTTGACGTCATACTATACGGGTATTATAACGTCACGCTTGGATCCTGATCTCGAAATCTCACGCAACGGATTCCAGCAAATGTTTTGTCATGAGATTGGTGATATTTTGAAGCGAAGACATGTTCCAGTTAGACAGTAAGTTTTTATATAATGTGGTATCGACATTTAACTGACATTGTCTTTTTTTTAATTTCCAATTCATATTATTGGTTAAGACGAGCATATTTGTTTGTTGTAGTAAAATATCGGACTATCAATTAACTAAGATGATACTTGTTGATGTCGGCGATTGGTCTTTTTTTATTTCCTGCGTTTTTTAAAGCCAAAAAAACAACACATTTCTTTAACCACCATTTAAACAGATATTGACACATGCAGAGAAACAATTCAAATCCTTTAATAAAAAACTTAGGGAAAATATATAAACATAATAAGAGAAGCTTAACATTTATTTATTGCGTTTGACACTGCTACAAATGTATTGAATATGCTTGACGGACAAAATGTTATACTTTGTTCTTCGTTTTTGTTTAATTGTAGTTATTTTTCATGCATGTTTTTTTTCATGAGTACATGTGTGCTAATGCTTTTATAATTGTCAAGAGAATATTAAATATCGATGTTGTTCATGAAAACGTTAACGTGTGTGATTATGTTCACAATATAATAATTTCATTAAAGTAAACATACACATTTATTAAAAAGCAAGTTAACAAATATTTGCTCCACATAATATGTTAAAGCAATCTTTAAATATATAGGAAACAACTTTCTAGTTCCTTAGATACGGGTTTAACATATATTGATATTTGTGTCGTCTGACGTATGGTAGGCAATGTTTTGTATCTTTTCGACAAGTATCCAAGGATTTAAGTTTTAATAAGTAATCATTTATCCACAAGGACTCAAGACCGACGTACGTTTGTTTTCTATTTAATAACACACAGTAAATAAAAAATATTGTGCTTAATGCATGATCAAATATTTGTGTGTAATCGACAGCTGTCGAGAACGGTATTTTATTTTACATATATTAACCTATATGTGTTTTAATGATCGTCTTATGTCTTCTTTTTCGTTCGGGCAAAACCAGTATTTTGCAAACGTATTTTTTTTTTAAAGTGGGAATATGTTCAAGGAAATGTTCACGCTAATGAAAAATAAATCGATCCATGTTGTCAGTTAACTTTATAAGAGTATCAAACTATACGTCTAAATGAATATGTATATTTTTGTATTTTAGACTATTAATTTAACAATATAAGATGATCGTTTAAATAAGCATCGAGTATCACGTTAAAATAAAAGTCTTTTGATACAACGTTAATTTGCTTGTTTTGCGTCAGTATTTTACTATTTGAACAGCTCACAACAAATATAGTGTATTAGTCGAAGTTGTATCGGATGGTTTTGTTATTCCAATATGCATCATTGTATACCCGATCAACGTTTTCATTTTATTTGTAATTAAATCCTGATATGAGTTATGAAATAATACATTGGGCAAAAGTGATGAAACTGTTGCATTTTCATTCGTTTAGTCATACTGTTCACTACCCGTGGTACATCATTGATAAATATCAGCTTATCATGTAAGCTAATCACGCGTCATAATTGACAGTTTATTATAACACCCACACACTAACCACAAAGGCTTTACCAAGTGCAAGTTATATACTGGTAGGGAACCCCGTCTGATCTCGTTATCACACCATGCTGTTATCAATCGCTCTATTATGTCGATGAGTGTTTATCAAATCCGATTAGTGCATCATATCTCCCGTAACGTCTGAACATTTTGCAAATATTTGTTGCAAGGTAACTGATAGCATGCACCCATAGTCGATCAAACATGCCTTTACTAATGCTCGTTTTTTATAAAAGCATTTACTTTTGCAAACATTGATGCCTTAGCTACATATTGAACCTGCAAATAAAAACCGTGTTTTTCAGAATGCTCAACATATCCAAGTACCTTAACATTAAAACCACGCGCATGGTGGAACTTACACATATTTCGATAATAAGTTTGCATATTATTTTCACATGAAATAGACGATATCAATGCCAATAAAATACGCAAATGGTAAATTTGGCGCGTGATGATATATTAAATGAACAACGAGCATGCATATATTTTCTCTCAAACGACACGATGTTTTTCAAAGTATACAGCATGTGATTTGCTACCCCCAAACCAAAAGTGTATTCAGCAGATTCAAATCCCAGCATGATATGTTTCATCCAACGAGTGTTTTGAATTCGTTTTCATATTGTTTTACGATATTTAACTTATATCACATGATAGACGTAAAATTTCATCATTTTCAAGGTCAAAATTTGTGGTTCAGATATGAATGGTAATCTCATGCAGACATGGCGCAAATGTGATGAAATTGAACGAATGAACTGCACTGTACAGGCACACACATACACATGTATGTAACACATACACATGTATGTATATAGGACATTGTTATCAGCGGCAAAGTCCACTCGTCATCAAGTAGAAACACTCACCATGATAGGAAGTGAAGTGGTACTGCTTAGTTTTAACATCTCACGATGGGTTATCTACGAAAACCACCACTGGCATGATAGTTCTCGGTCAAGTAATTAGAACATTCTAGAGCGGTGATTACCATATAACCACAAGTAAATAATGGAAAGGCGATAAATCATATAAGAGTTTGAGCTATTTATATCTAATATCAATACTTTAAATATTTTTCATCTGATCGGTGTTTATAAATAAGAAACAAACGCGTATAAACAATTACAACAATTACTTCTACCATTTGTATCGACAAAGACTGGTTGTATTTAAATTAATTTATTCCAACGCTGAATCTGATAAATATACGGTCAATACAAATTTTTACTTATTACCGAATGGACCTATATAGTGAACCACATGTCCCTACGTTTAGACCTAAGCGTTAACTTTTATACAAGCATAAGCGCGCGCGATAAAGTCAATTACTGTTTCCCAGCTTGCTTTGTTTTACTACAAGATGTTTTCTCACGAAAACAAACGCATGCATTTTACTTGCCATACTTTCGAAGCCTAATGATACGGGTTATGTTTTATGTATGAAAAACAAGAAATTTCCTATAAGGTTTGTGCTTAATGAACACAAATATGTATTTGATAATAATTCTTAAGCTTCTGGTAAATGACATTATATCCATCTGTGTGTCTGCCTTATCTTGTTGATTTGAGAATTAACGAACAATATACACAGAAGTATATTCACAAATTGAGTATCTAAAATCCATTTAGCCTCAATTTGCAAAGTTGTATGTAAAGCTTAAACAATTCGATACTGTTAAAACAATTGATTGTTATTATAATTATTTTTTATAATTAAATATGTAAGTCGATCATCATATGTCATTAGTGACGCGTATGAAAACATCATTCCAAACAGAAAATAATATCTTTCATCGTCTTCCTTTTTGTGAAAACATTTTTATTTAAGTGGCTTGAATATCTCTCCATAGAATTATCAGAACAATTCAAACAATGTGTACTTCTTATCCATTAGTCATGCAGATGATTGTTGTATTGTCCTGTGTATTGTTCGTCTTCAATTTTAAACCTGACAAAATGCTGAATTGAATGTAACTGTTAACAAATAAGTCTGGAATATAATTACTAGTTCGTGCATTTCGTAATGAGTTGCGCATCGAAAGAATGGAGATCTATGGAGAATATCCGGAAAATAATTCAGTGAACTTTGGAAAATCACGCCATAGTGTGTTCATTGGGCTGCTCTTGTATACTATTTATTTATTTTGTAGTTCTGATGCTTGACTATTGACCTACATCAACGTAGTTTAATTCAAACGCATCAAAACACCAAATCGTGTACTGACTTATACATCTTAGCATACCATAAATATATTGACACAAGTATAACATAGGCAGCAATAATGATAAACCTAACACTATTTTCAGGATCATGCTTACTCACGTTGCTGGGATACATTCTAATTGGAACAATGACAATAAGTGAGTACACACAAGCTACTGCGTTGATGTTTCGATTGAGTAACATGTACATATTTAAACTCCTCTTTTGTACATGTAAATATTAAAACACATTCGTCAGTGCCATAATAGTCGCACTATTTAATGTGTCCAGATACAATTTAATTGAAGAAGTTGGTTCTTGTATGTATACATTTTATGGATTTTGCCCATCTAAAGTTTTGAAATAAGGTAAATTGTCTAAACAACAATCCATGTGTTTCACATTAATTATTTACTTTTGATATGCATTTGTGTTATAGTTCTACATGTATATCTAAAGCATTTATAATCTCAAAGGGGACTGATTGTGTAAACATAGCACCTGCTATAATTCGTGCTGACATTAATCCTTAAAATTCATGATAACTAAGTAGTGTATGACCTTTAAAGTTATAAAAATTAAAGCCTGTTTCGTGTATTCCAAATAGAAAACATTACAGGTTTACAGGGCAAAGGTTTTAGATTGCATGATGTGTACATTTCCGTGTGTTTTTTGTTACAGGCCAAGTACCACAGATTTTCAAAATCCTTCGAAAGCGAAGCACTCTTGGTGTCAGTTTCTGCAGTCATCTGTTACTGCTACAAGCCTCGTCATCCACTGTAGCTTATGCCATCTACAACAGATTCCCATTTAGGTATGTATCTCAAAGTCCTTATTCTACTTAATATATTGAGCCTCTTTCTTTGAAAAGGGGATTTAATGCATGTGCGTAAAGTTTCGTACCCGATTAGCCTGTGCAGTCCGCTTTTCCGCTTTTATCATATTGTTCGTTTAATGAAAGTCTCTTAGCAAAAATCTAGTTTAGGCGGAAAGTGTCGTCCCTGATAAGTCTGTGCGGACTGCATTTAACCCTATTTTCACAAAGCGAGGCTCATCATTTATATTTTTGAGTGGTGTTAACACGTATTCGATGTGTTAATGCCGTTGTCTTTTTTCATTACATCTGGTATATTGCACAATCATTTCATTTAGATTTGTATCACAAAGTTCCGAGTATTCACATATAAGTTTGTATAGTTTACGAACATAACGAATTTGAATAAATATGTTTTAATGATCGAGCCGTTTTTTAGTACAACAAGCATGTTTCGAAATCTTTTCAGAAACACTATCATATTCATTTTGCTAATCGCGATAACCAAAGCCTAGCTTGTTCATATTATACAATAGTTATGATTCTGTGGGAGAATTAAGAGATAATATTCATGTTTAATACGACTGATTAGTTTTTTGGATAATATTTATAAGACATTATCTATCCAATACACACTAAAAGCACCCATGTAATGACATTTGTGTTTGTGGAATAAAAGTATTTGAATGCAGTTGTTTTGCACATGCACAACATGCACATAATATAAAGTCACATCGCACATTATTAAACGATACTTGGGTGAACCAAGTGCGTTGATATGTTGTGCTTATTGCAGTAATTTAAATCAATTACAACAAACACTAATTAATAAATTAATGTTCTACAATATATACAGCGCGTGGGGCGAACACATCGTGCTGATGTCTATGTTCGTGGTGTTGGTGTGCCTCCTTTTGTAATACAACAAACGGCCCATCGCCTCCCTGGCGTTCATGAAGGTCTATATCCTGTGTATGGTGTTGCTGCTATGGCCAACTGTGCCTCAACGCCTGGTCCAGACTCTGTATCTTCTTAGTATGCCAGGCATGGTATTAAGTCGGGTAAGTTTCTTAGTAATATTTTCAATATCATTTAAGTGTTGGTTTGTTTACTGATAAGCCACGCGACTTTGGCTAGTCTCTTTCTTGATTTTCGCCAATGACATTAAGTCGGAAATGTTTACACTACCATTGAAAATGACCGAAATGGTTGTGTCAGCCTTTGGGCAATGGATGACCAGTTTCGGTCTGTGGGCCAGTCCTGAAATTTTAAAACAGAAAACTGGTGTGCATTAATGTGTTGTTTGGTTCCTATGTATGTGTTTTCGTGACTGAATGGAAGAACTAACACTAGCTGCTAATTTTTTTAAAGGTGCTGCAAGTGGATAAAATACACAGGGCGAAGTGGCACACAATATTACTCTACCTTTTGTCTGCACTTTGTTTTCAGGGATTTATATCAGTCTAGAACACTATTTGAAAGATGTTTTCTTTGTTTTAAATCTTGATATTTGTTGTGTATTTTTTGAAGGTGCTGCAGTTGTACAAAATACGCAGGACGAAGTGTCCCGGACAGCTGTCGGCCACATCCTCGTTTCTGTGTATTTACCACGGACTTGGCAGAATAACTACTTCCATATTAACCACTGGTGACCGACTTATGATTATTGCGTTTGCCATTGGTAGCTTATTTAATGTTTTATTGTTTTTGCAAGTTATGTTTTATAGACGAAACACTAAAATGGTTGCATGGTCTTCTCTAATTATCATGACTATTCTTTATCGGGAATTATCGATAATTATATAATAATTGTAAATAGTATAAAATATGTGTATATAACACTTTGAGATCAACAATTTGATTTCAGCAGCCCATGTGCCCTTTGTTTCTAAATCATGACTATGATCAGAGTAAGCTCAAGGTCATGTGATAGCTAGCGGACGTGTTTTTTTCGAGCGGCCATTGTTCTTGGATTTAAACATAATTTAAACTGTTTTCTTTACGAAATAAAGTTTTTAACTGAAGGATATTGTGATGTATAATGCCAAAATCCGAAAATAAGAAAAATAAACGCAAAAAAGGTAGTAGTACTGACGAAGAATAAGTAAACAATAGTAATCGTAAATGGGCGAAAGGAGGCCCGTCTGGAGTATCACTTGTTAATGACAGTGTGATTTCCGTCAGTGATATTCTCAGTGAAGTGAACTCTGTATCATATGAAAACTCTGCAGTGTTTGATGATCAAGCAGTGTCGATAGCGCATGGCGTTCTTGCAAAGTCTACCAGTATAGCTAGCAACGCATCCCGCGATACGTCATCAACTGGCATCTTACTAAAGGCTATATTTGATAGGCTTACTATGATTTTAATAAACGTCTTGTAGATCGTGTAAGCACTTGCGAGTCAAAAATTGACAATCTTTAATACAATGATGTCGCCCAGAAATCTGAACTCAAACATTTGGTTAACTTGATGGTCATCGAAAGGGCGCATAGGATCGGAGCCAATGCATCAGAACAGAATCGAGACCGGAGTAGAAGGATTGTCTGCAAGTTATTAAATGTAAATTAATATGACGTCACTACTCGTATTGCTTTGCAGTTATTTGACGCCTTTGTGTCTGCGACATTAAATTATTCGTGTGCGGTTTGGTTTTTTTTTTTGTAAATCAAATGATATCGAACGGGTACACCTGAAATATTGCAAATCAGTTTTAGGTGTAAAACAAAGTACTTGTTCTGCAGCTGTTTATTCAGAATTAGGCCGGTATCCAATATATATTCAACAATATGTCCAAATAATAAATTCTGGTTACATATTCTGTATTCAGAAAATGCAGTTATTAAAACAGCATATTATACATCACTAGATTTACACGAGAAAGGATACAGGTCATGGGCCTCGAGGCTTCACACACTTTTAAATGATTATGGTTTTAGCGACGTTTGGGCAAATCCCTTTAAATATAGCCTCAACGAATGTGTGCAAATATTTTAACGTAGAACTATTGATTGTTTTTTACAGAAACTTAGAGCCGACATCAACTCGAGTGCTTTATTAAACCATCTCTATATACATTTAACTGATTCGTTTGAACCAGCACTTTATCTCGATAAACTATTTAATAAGACTTACCGCCGCGCCTTTTCTCGCCTCCGATTATCATCGCATGGTTTAAGGATAGAAACGGGTCGATACGGTTCTGATAGACTTCCAAGAGAGGAGAGGACATGCTTACTGTGCAACAGCCGTGATATTGAGGATGAATTCCACTTCATCATTATTTGTAATTGTTATACAGAATCACACCGCCGCTTTTTGAAAAGGTATTTTTATAATAGGCCCAGTATGTTTAAATTCATCCAGCTTATCAAGACCACAAACAAATCTGAACTTTTAGGACTGTCTAAGTATATATCTTTGGCAAGTAAGCATAGAACCGACTTAATAAATATGAATCAGTAACTCCACCTTTTTGGTTGATATTAATCTTATTATTTTTTTCCAAATGTTTTGTTAAATATAATTTCTGCTAATGAATGTCACGGATATTGTTAATTCATGTCCATTGTATGTTAAATTGTATCATGGTTGTTTGTATCTTCTTATAGGAATGCTTAAATGGTATTAATCAGTGGTTATTATAATAAATTGAGTACCTATTTTGTATTGTCGTTGTTGTAAGTATCTCTATATAGGAATACTTGAATGTTATTTTCAGTAATAATTATAATTAAGTTAATATCTATTTTGTATTGTCTTTTTGGTTTGTCTCTTTTTATAGGAATGGTTAAATGTTATTTATCAGCAGTTATACTACTTAACTTAATATCTATTATTTCAGTAAAAGTTAGATTCCAAATATTAAGTTCATATCGAATATGTTAAGAACATTCTCCGTGAGTAAACTAATTTCTAGCAATCACATTTCCTTGACATGCTATTTAATTGAAATATGTATTATGTTTATATGGCTATGTACATGTACTGATTGTATTCGCCAATAAAATTGTCTGTCTGTCTGTCTGATCAAAGTAAGCGCTTGTTTTATAGTGCATTTATAAACAGTGTACATATTTTATTGATATCATATGATACGATATACCAATTATTAAATACAAATTTAGTATGCCTTGCTTCTATGAAGCACGACATGTAATTTATGTGTTATTTGTGCTGTTAATATTGACTTTAAAAACAAATTAAAAGATGTTGTTTGTTTGCTTGTGTTGTTTGGTTGGTTTCTATATATTGCTTTACAAATATAGCATCAAACGTGTAAATTTTTAACAATGAATAATGAAAAACGCCATAAATCGAATGAGAACATACCAAAGTACGATCTTAACTTTTTCAAAATGTTAACTTTAAAAAATAGTCAAGAAATCTTTCAATATTAAATTGTTGCAGACAGCACAATTGGACATCTTGTTTTCTCAATAAAAGATGCCAAATACATTAAAAAAAAAACAGGTTATCAGTTTATTTAGATATGTTTATATTTTTTGAACACTAACACCTTTCACAATATACATAATAAATCAACAGTAGAGAAAGGGCCCTTATGGTTCCAAAATAAAGCAAACATATGCATTTAAAAAATCGCACAATTCCTAAGCTGACATTGCATGCTTAAATATATATATAACAAAAACAACAAGTAAACATGAATCCATTTAAGTGTTTTTCTTCGTAAGCAAACAACAAATATAAAGAAGATGCAAGCAAAGATGTCAACATTTTTATCTGGTTTTGACTATTAACAGCATCGTTTACTTTTAGCCGGCATTTACAGAACACTACTTTAGAACGCCTCCAACTATTCCTCTAAAATCTTCAATTTTTTCAGTTGTAGCGGTATTATCAAAAATGGTTATGCCAATTACCCAACACAAGAGCTGAAGAGACTCCGTATAACCGAAAATGAGACCACGTTTTAATTGTACTTCCATGAACTCTTCTAAAGTTTACACTTAATACAGATAATTACATTTCATTATAATTCGGAGTTAGTTTGAATGACTCATGACTGATGACCGATTTAAATGGTATTTATATTCGTCATACGATATCATACAGCGGAGTTGCCACATCGTGTAAAATCATGTACACAATTCATCATGCTCGGTGATAAACGTGTTTTGTATTTAGTGACAATTAGCCGAGCTTCGCCTTTAAGACTTTTATCTCTTTTTCGAAATTTACGATGTCCTCCATTTCTCGAGGAACGATTCTTTGTGACTTTTCATTTGAGACGCGCTATTATATTCGCCACGTTTCAAATCACAAATAACAAACAGCCTTCTATCACTTTCGGGTATTATTTACTAACAACTGAAATAGGGTGGACTACTTACGTTCTAAATTAAATCATTTAAAAGAAGTAGCCTCCCTTACTATTCTTGTAATTGCTATTATTATAGATTAATAAAATAATCAGAACAAACGCGTTACTTTTCATTATTGGAATGTCGTATGTACTTAACATGTTTTGGTCATAGCCTTCATGAGTAGTATCAATTTAAACATAAAGATAGGAAGTGACGTCACTGGCATACAATCAACTAAATTATAATAGCTATATAACTCTTGAGGCTCTGTCAGCGGCGTGACACTAGCCACTCGATAAATACAAGTTTTGGACCAATTAACCATCGTAATATTCCGTGTAAAGATTGCATTAATGTAACGTTAATTAAATAAAGACATTCGTGCGCAGTTAAATGGCAAACTGTATGACTAATTATAGAACTCATTGTATATAAATACGATAAACATGCTGCTCTATTAATTGTATGAAAATTATGTCTGATATATTCTGTAGCACAGCGAAAACGACCAACATAAAACATATTTCATTATTAATACATACAAAACCATTGTGTATACACATACGTATATTTGTTCGTATTCACTCACCTTATTTTGAGACTCGTGTTTCACCATTATGAGAAGTTCACGACTCATTTGTTCTCAATTTGAAAAAGTTCGTGACTCACTTGTTCATAAAGTGGGATGCTAAAGCCGCTTTACAAAGGGAGGAAAAATGCCCTGTGTAAGTCGAAAGATATATTGGATTTGGCTTACGGGAACAGCTGTTATTCCAACAAACTGATTACAGGTTGCTGTGTCGTAATGCATAATGGGTATTTTGCGCCAAGCAACCGAGAGGTCTCGTGTTCGATCCCACAGTGTGAGCTTTCTTTAGATCTCCACCCATAATAACTAGTACTGGGTCTATCCAGGAAACGGACTCGAGAGCTTTTGAATAAGCCCTATCTTTCGATGTAATCGAACTATACTAGATAGGTATAAACTAAACGAACCGATTTGTACCTAGACGATCTAATATAATTATGTTTAGTGTCGCATGTGAAGGCTTTACAATTATTCATTTAAATTGTTTTCATGGCATAAAATTTGTTTTATATTCGTTATACTGTTCAGTTACACAGTGTTTCCCCTATATGGGTACATGTTCATACACATCCTTGCGTAAATTGAAAACCTCAATCATTTTCATCACGTATTTGTATACAATAAACTGTTATTGTAAGTGTACATTCCCTAAATGGAGCGAATCAACCCAACACGATTATTGTGACTTACGAAAGCTACGTCCAAGATCTTGCCATTATGGGAGTATCTGAATGCGCGCACATGTATTACTGCCCAACTCAATGTTCTAGATCATCAACATATGTTTGTTCTCATTACTACCGCTAAACATATAAAAGTCTGTGCAACATGGCATGACTGATATGTGTATGCTATGCACATTTATTGTTAAACATTATTTAGAAAACAAAATTCTGCGGAATTCAAAAATATAGTTTTAACCACTATATGCACGTGTGTCATGTGACGATTTGCATATTGATAACATATTATTATTTGAAGCGCTTGATAATTAATGGAAAATCCAGTGTTCACTCACGACCGAATATTAATCGTCGAACCAAGTTACTACTCGTTGTTATGAAATGTCAAATAAAGAATGAACAACGGTGAAATATGCTTCTCTACATGCTTAAACACATCTCTTCTATCCGACCCAACGTTTAACTTGTCAATATTACACGTGTTTAAATAAATATCGAATAACGTAAACAAGTGCGTATGCATTTTATAATTTTACATTTACATGTCGATAACACATAATTTTAAGTTTATTCCGGTAGCATGCATTTAAGAATCGCCGAAACTGAGCATAATGTTCGGATTCGACGACATCACTATTTGACATTGTTATTTGTTAAACAAGATTCATCGAATTGACAACTTGGCTTTCAAGATTGCATAATGGTTTGAATGACAATGACTTCTGAATACTTATGTAACTTCTGCAAGTTTCAATTATTTTGAATTATGTATTGAATCGCCTGCTTAGTTCGAAGCCATTTAATGATATTGATGTTAAACGTCAGGAGTTAAAATAAGTCGGTCTATCTTCAGCATGAGACGTTTGCTCGATTAGGGACATATTAAAAACTATGTGCGTGGGGGAGATACGTTTTTTGCAATCATGGTATACATGAATTTTTTATTGTAATATGTTTCCAGGTCGAAATGCAAATTATAAAGCTTGGTCATACATTCATGTGGAAGTAAATACTTTTAAGGATGAGTTTGTGAGGTATTGTTTACATCAACCAGTTTTTTACAGGAAGTCTTCGAGAGATGAGCTCTAGGCCTGTATTGTCTTCCTTTGTAAAACATTAGTTATGTTGCCAATATTTCGAACTCTTTAAAATGCTCTTAAATGTATTCGCAACATTTGAGTTTATCCCGAAATACTTTGAAAACAAGAACAACAACAAGACCTCTCACTCACGGTGCATAACCATATCGGTCCCCCTCTCGGATGAAACGCTATATCGGTATCCCTCTCGGATGCGGTACCGGTCATTCTCGGAAAAAAAACGTGGTTCTGTGATGCAGGGTGGTCACAAAAATAGTGTTTTGGACCATAAAGGAAACGATAAACGTCAAAAGTAAGTTTTGCAAGGAACATAACAATCGTTGACTTATGTTTGTATGTACTTCGTTATTATTTTCCTGGAATTGAGATATATGCCACACAGTTTGACGTTGCACTGTTGACTATCACATCGGTGTGTTATTATTATGACTTTCCATTCTCAACAATACGCTTAGGTCTAAAATGTATATGAGAGGCACATTTTGTTTAGTTATGAATATATAAGTACACGATTTAAATAGCAATGCGTAGTTTTAATTGAATATGTTGTGAAAAAGTGAAGCAAGTAAAGTACGTCGATGTCGATGCGCGTTTTTAAATTTAAATTATACCTTTTTTTCTAAAGACATAATTTAAATTTTCAAACGCAAATCGATTTAATCACAACTAATTACAATTAAACAAATGTATAAAACAAAAAGCTATTCCATCATTGTTAAGAAAATAACACAGATGGAAATTTAAATCGTAGGCAAGAGTAGAATATACAATGTCAAAACATTCCTAAAATATCATCAAAACAAGCTTTAAAAAAAATATTAGTTTTTGAATATTAATGTGTTCTTCAGATCGAAAGACGAGCTACGTTATGGCTTCATCAACAAAAGCGACGTATGACATCCCAAACATCTGTTGCGGCGGATTCGCACTGGGTTCTTATGCCACATGTCCCAAACATAACGCGGCATATACTATCTCCAGAGTTACCGAGGTCAACAGATTATTCTTGGACACCAAGTAAAAAAATAAACGATACAGTTAAACCTAGTAGTGAAGAACGTATAGCAGCACCTACTAATATACACAAACCTGCTCAACCCAAATCAAAGAGAACCCTATTCGAGCCAGACACTTTGGACAAAATATGCAAAGAAATGATCGAGCTTTTACCAGCAGTCTTAGCTAGTTTAAAGCAATCTGGAAGGCAATTTGAATTTTGTCAATGTATGCGTCTGATTTCCTTAAATAAATTCTCTCTAAACAATATATCTGTTTTACATCTGCTTGATGTAGCGAAATGGTATTCACTGGACAATTCGTCAAATATGACATATTCCCCGGAGACTATGACATTCTGGAAAGTATCATACCGGCTTTTTCATGGAAAAGTGCTTCGATTCATGAGTGGCAAAAAGTCTACATTACAAGTAGTAAAATAACAAAGTTATATTCACCACGTAATACGTAGATAAACTTTGCAGTCCCTAACTTGAGCGTATTACAAAATTGTGAGTGTCATGGAACGGCAATTGACAAAGAGATTAACTTTAACAGCACTGTGAAGACTAATACACTGAGATACAATTACGCCCCTATCTTAGTTCGTGATCTACTATGGCAGTGGCTGGCAGTTTTATTTCGTCATTGAATATTTTAATAAATTAGTTTGATTTATAATGACTCTTCATTATTGTTGCATATTTTAAATTTAAGATAATGATCTTGTCAGAATTAAGACTGAGTGCGTCAACTGCATTAACTTGCCATTCTTGATTAATACCATAAGGATGGCGATAATATGTAATTAAAATAAATGATGTATCTTTGCGTTTTTATCACACAATGCAGAAATATATATTTCAAGTATTCTGCCTCCAATACAGAACATACATTTATTAAAGCGACCTTGTACACAGTTTGACATTAACAAATACACATTCTTCTTTCATGTCTGCTGCGGTGTCTCTTTTCTATCCGACGATTACGGCTTCGCTGGTCACGCTTCTGAAAGTATTTAGAACCAACACCATTGGTGAGCTAAACCTTTACACAAGCACTCATTCAGTAAAAATGAGAAATATTAAAACGCCGTTCTTTACCTTTGATATGTTCATCAATTAATCGATCAGATTGATGGAAGTTTTCGATCAATTGTTCATTTGGCCCATCTTAAACTACAATATTGACTTGATTATTCCTTCTATCGCTTTGCAATGCTATTGGTAATTAAGTACATTTGGACACTTGATCGGTTGTTTTTCAATTGCTCTCTTTTATAAGGGTCTTAGGTCAATCGTTTAAGACCATTCCGTCGGCTTCCAAGTCAAACGAACGGTTTTTGGATCAGTCATCATTCAAACAATAAAGAGAAAGGCAATTGACAAAGAGATAAACCCTATCTAAATTTTGTAAATGCTTAAACTATTGTTATAATTAAAAACCCAATTGAACAGTAGTCATTCAATAATTGATATTTAAAACGAATTATATGTCGGGGTTTTCAATAGTTTCTGAATCTCATTAAGCAACAGTAGACCAACTCCACCCGAGAGGTTGCATGTGAAGGAATAATCACAAATTGGAGAGGGATACCCATGCATCATACAAACAGAAAGTAGACAGATTTTCAATATTGTTGACAATGTCAAGGGTCTGTTCTCGTTTTAAACCATATCTACTTTTATTTTACACAACTTATTTAATCCAGGCGATCAGATGTTTGCATTATTCACGCAAACAAGAGTTAACAATACTACAACTCATATTCAGTAGCGGGACATCCCTCGACTTTGTCGCTTATATATAAGTAATCACTAACGAAGCAAAAAAAAACAAACATATAGCTACAAAGCAGAATGGTTCTAATGTTCCGTGCAATACTTACTTTGAATGGCCGCTTGTCAATTTTTAACAATAAATGGTGGTTTTATGTTTCACAATCCACACAGAGCTATGTTTTCATCCGAGAATGACCGGTACCGCATCCGAGAGGGGTACCGATATAACGTTTTATCCGAGAGGGGGACCGATATGGTTATGCATCGTGTCACTGTTCGGTTGATTTTAATACAATGTCGAGTCCAATGTTCACAGCGTAATGAACACTAAGAATGCATACCTTAGTATCAACCGTGCAATGACACGATGAATTAAAAGGCACATTGTATAACAATGAGTATAAGTTCACGTTTACATTGCTTACAGCAGCACTCCGTTGAAGGTTGCAAACCTATTTGTTTCGTCGCTGCGGTACCCAGCGTCGTCATATAAATAGTTGACCACTTGCACAGCTTGTCCTCTTCTAACCTGTCGGAAGATGAAATATATTCAAACAGTATTCAAGTGAAATATATACTAATAGTAAGCACTTATTTTTTTGTGGTACAATATATTCCATTTTAATTTCCCGCAACGATATATATTCATACGACACACACACACTAAATTGGTGTATGAACATGTGTCGAATATATTGTACCACACAAAAATAAAAAAGAGCATTTTGTATATTGTTAGATCTATGTTACCATAGCACATTTAGCGTTAAAATTATGTCTATTGCTATGAGGAACACTGGTTGTTTATGGTTTTACCTTAGTTTACGAAATAGTTTACGAAATATTCGTTGATTTTGGATGTTAATGGGCTTTAATATTTTCTTGTCCATTAATTCACTACACGTAGAATGCAAGTGTTAAACTAAATATACGGTAAAAACGATAGTATGCACATTAACAGTTTTATTATAAAAGAGTATCCGAGTCTGGTCATTGCTTTATACACACAAGGCGTAAACAATAATAATACCTGAACGACTGCCATATTTACTCCCTGTTGATCATGGCCATTCGTTACTGGATCAGCGATCGCATCTACAATGTTGACACCATCGATGACCAGCTTGACAAGGACCTCGCCACCCCCATAATGGGAAATCACAACAGAGAACATGTACAATCCATCCACGGGGCAGATGAACGTATGCGAGTGGATGTTAAACGCGTTACCAAGGTTTGTGATGGTCCGGTCAAACGGAATTATTTGTCCATTTGCGACATGGTCTGGGTTATAACTAAGGTAGGCGGTGAATGCAACGATGTCCGGTAGGTTCTGTCTTTTGTCTATAAACACATAATGGAACAGAATTAACACACACATTATGTTTGAGAGATGATCACGCTCACAAGTATGTGATGGAAATACTGTTGGACATTTCTTAAAATCACCTCGTTGCAATCTTGACGTATAGTGGGTTTTTTTGCAATTAAACGTGTTTTAGCTATTGATTAATTTTGGCATGATTTCTTATTGATATAATTTACCAGTAAAGATACTTACAGCCATGTGTTAATGTCTCGTTGCGGTGTACATTCGTTATGATGTTTCTTAGGTTCTTCATTTCCTCTTTTACCCCGTTTAGCTGTGAGTTCAGCTCTTTGCACGTTTGAAGAGAAGATTCCTTTTCAAACTCGATCTTCTTCTCTAATTCATCGATGCGAGCTTGTAGATTAAAGTCGTGAGATTGCACATAATTCCTGTTTAAAATCGCAATCAACGCGCACACTACAAGAAATCGAAATGCCATTTTGGTCAAAGCAATTATGATGAATGTTCCTGTCTTAAGATATTATGACAGGATGTTTAAGTGTGCTTAAATATATACCACACCATCAGGTGATAGCAGATAGCTGGTAAATAAATGTTAGTGCTGAATCGTGAGTTGAACGTTCCGTTTATGATAGCAAAGCACACGGTGGGAATGGTGAGAATGAAGCAGACACACGGTTTACTCTACTTAATTGGTTGATGTCAATTGATAAGGCAGAATGTCCATGACATAGTGCAGTTTTATTTTGAAAACCTATCCCGTGTTATTCCTTGAAGACGTCTCATATATTGTAGGTGTATTTTACCGATTTAAAATGATAAATGTATTTTAACAACATGATTGATGTTTTAGCTCCCATTGAGCACGTATAGATTGCCTCTGCAAAGTTTGATTGATCTTCCGTTCCCAGTCGTTTATTTTTGCGTGGTACGAATATAGAAATTGAAATATGCAGTTTAGATCGAACACCTGAATGGTTAAATGGTGGTGAATACAAATTGTCTCCCAAATGTCCCGGTTACGAATCCCTGTATAGGCAGAAACAATATTCAACGTTTTTACTTTGATACTAATGTTCGGTTATTACAATGAGGATACATGTGTAAGTAAATGTTGTTTTTTTATTCAAATATGCAACAATGTGTTTACAGCTCCTTTTACTACATGAAATAATTTTAATGAAAACAAGTATTGCAAGTTCACAGTTTCTAAATTTCTAAAACGGCCATGTAAGATAGTCAATTAATTTCCCGAAACGTTATTGTCGCAAGATAATTGAGGTCAAACATGATTGTATTACGCCAAAGAAAAAGTATTCAAGCAGTTGTGTATCATAATTCACACCAATGTAAGATTGTATAACTTGATGTTTCCTATTTTCAACAGTATTTGTGTTCCTTTGCCGGTAGCCGAAAAAATACAAGCTCAAACTGTTATGACCTAATGTTTATGATACTGCATACTTATTGATGAATTTGAGTTAAGTGAAGTGAAAACGATAAGCCTCATGGTGTGCTTGTTGTTTTCCATGACACACATATCAAGCGAACGAACCATCTGAGCGACACATATGATAAGACGAGCATTGAAATGGGATGTTTTAAGGGTCATGAAACCACGTTCTATTTTCACTGATATACCTCGGCCTACTGAACGAATTACATTATTCCAAATATGTCGAATAAATCATGACCAATCGGGAAACGTGCTTCTCTACGTGCTCGAACCCATATCTACCAAACCAAACGTCCAACGCGCTATTGTGAGTATCGAAATTGTTTGAAGACGTATCGTATAGCGTAGTGGGAATTGTTTTAATTTTTGCACATAAAGTGATGTGTATGTTTCAAAACAACGTAAGGGTTTCGAATAGTTATGACAATATCTAATGGTCATGAAACATACATCTATATTATGACAAGGAATGATTCAATAATGTAAACACCATGACAGATGTGAAACAATAGTATATTCCATAACAGAAAACATGGAGAAATCAGAAACAAAAACAATGACATTTTGAAAACGTCAGATGACGTTTTTACGCCATTTACTTCCGCGTTCATATCAGTGCACGTTTTCTCCAGCTCATCAATGCAATCGTGTAGATATATGTCTGTAGTGTGCACATAATGCCTTTGCAAAATCGCCATAAATATGCTCACAACAATAATTCAACGTGCCATTTCGGTCACCAACTGGTAAATACAATTTGACACAACGCCAGCGTGTGTTTCCAATCTATTCCAAGCTGATAACAGTTACCTGGCGAATGAATGGTTTGTTCCGTTTAAATAGGTAGGTCATAGTGGTGAAATAAACCAGATATAATTTGAAAAGTCTTAATATGGTGAACGCTTAATGATAGGACAGAATACTAGAATAGTCCATAGATAGTTTAGTTTCAGATATATTTCGTCTTTGTCCCTGAATATAAACTAAACCACCATCATAAGATTATTGCTTCCATTTTACATTTTAACCACATTCTAATTTAAAATTGTTAATATGTACATCTATGCTCGTAATGAGCGTTCAATTTGATTTTTTTGTACTATAATGGCCATCTGTATTCTCGCGGTACATAACGTCCACATAAAAATAAAAGCTGTAACACATGCTAACTTTATAAATTATGCAATCCTTTGTAAAAATAAACTTATTCCCCGCTGATATCAATCTTAATTTTATTAAAATATAGTGTTAATACTGCGTGTAAGGCAGTTAAGACACAGTAGTATCCCCTGTTGCGGTGCCTGACGCCATATTGGAATTCTCGCGGTAATTAGGTCAACAGTCTGTATGTCACTTAATCACAGATTGTCTATATTATCTGACAATAAGTTTCAATTTTGCAACAGTAAAAGCTATTATAAAACATTAAACTTGAAATTAACGTGTATATTTATAGTTCAAACATGGTATGAACTGCACCACTGTCAAAAATCACTCCTCTGGAAAAGGATGTACGTAAAAGGGCTTTCCCTTCTTAGCAATTAAACATGTGTTTAGTGATGCGTAAATGGCGGGAGCTGGTAAAATTTGCATAATTATGAGACTCAGTGAAAGGGAAAGTGCGAGTAGAAGAAGTGCAAATAATTGAAAATCAGGTAAAACACTGAACATTTAAACGAAAATATGGTTAAATTGGGTGAAAAAGGTGTTTCAAATGGATAACAACTACAATTTACCAAAATAGTGGTCATGATCACAGGTAAACATGTTTTCTGACAGCAAACGGAAATTGGGTCACGAATTATGACGGGTTAACGGCATATAGGGTGTTATTGAAATACAGCGGAAATAGCGATACCGCGAGAATACCGATGCGTTTCCCGTCGTCCGTGCGTCCGTAAATGCCTGATTTACAGTCAGTTAACCTTTTCTTTAAACCACTTCGTTGATAGTCAAATGCATTAAAAAGAGAAATCTGTCGGTAACCATTTCTGAACCCGATAAACTATACTGGAAAGATTCTCTCGTCACCAAAACTGGATAATAATTAATTGTACAAGTAATATACAGTAAAACAAAATCACTGACGCTGTAAACACCACACCTTTCATATTCGGAGGTCCGCTTGCATAATGTTTGCATTAGTGCATACTGCTGACTTTATCAGTTTGTAACTTAAAGATTTACTTCCATTATATCCAAAAGTCTTTTTATTATGCTGTAAAATGTTTAAAGAATTTGATATACACTAAATAATACTAATTCTTCTTTTAATTACTGTTAAATAAAATATGTGTATAGAGTTTATTATGTGAGTGTTGGATACAGATCAAGTTTATCATGCGAGGCTAAGAATGCAAGCCTCGCGCTACCATGGTTCGAGCCGAGCATGATAATCTTTATCTTTATCCAAAACTCACATAAGATTATATTTATCCTATTATTATTTTCCATTTTCACATTAATAATGTTCAAATATCGCATTTTTAGACGATTTTGTTCTTCTGCAGTTGACAAACGCAGATTCTCCAATTTTTGGAAAAACCCACAAATGATCTAAAAATAGCACGACAGATTTATTCTTTAAGGTGGGATAGAGGCTACTTTATTCCATGGGTGTTATACCGTCAATGTACGTCTGAAAATGATAATGGGATAAAACCAATTGTATCATGACAAATGACATTTCCAATATGGTAATAATTACTTTGTATTCATTACAAAATTAGTTATGTTAAGTATTAATAATACAAACGAGCATTTACAACATAGTTATTATTATATTTAGCACATATCAACATACACATTATGCTATATTTTTAATGCATAACGCGCAAACTATATTATCAAAACACTTTATATGCACTCACAGAGAAATGAAGACGTGTGTACGTAAATTAAAACTATGGACGAATATGTATTTTATCACAATATAATACTTTGTATGTATATGAAAACGATCTTCGTGATTTTAATCCCTAAAGCAAGTAAGCAGCCTTCATCGAAACTAAGACAATCAATGCAATATATATTTTCATAAATACAGGGATCTTCAAAGATCCACGCTAATTGATCAGTCCTTACCAAACCAAGTTTAATAAATATTTGTATATTTGGCAACAAACACGTACACATATACGCTAAATACTTTATATGTTATGAAGAGATTTAGCAGAATACTGTATACATATTAAATGCATAATAAATTACAAACATTATGATCAATATAATAAATTAACACTTAACAATTTTACCTTGACGGAAAACAATGCATCACGTACAAACAAACACCAGTGTAACAGAATTAATAAGTGTGGTTTGTATATCAAGCAAATCCGTCGTTCAGTCATGAAGCGATCATAATCTTACTGCGGGAAAAATTCTTTACATAAATCGTATTGGTACCTATTATCACAACCTTTTTTTAAGCTGCGGCGCTGATCTAAATGTATGAGCAAATGCTATACAGGATTATAATTTCAACATCAAACGCTATGACATTCAACAACATATATGGCAGTACTCGGAACACAATTTAAGAAATCTGACTTATTTAAAGGCAAATCTACGATATTTACAAAAGCTTCTTACAGAAGTATGTTCTATGCTATAGACTATTTTGTAAAAACTGCCCTTGGTTAAGAATCTTATAATCAGCCAATGAAATCAACGACAAAATATAACAAAAACATTCATTGGCAATAATGCGTGTTTCTTAGGCGCGAGTAAATTAACAAATCGTTAAAATTATGCCTCGGTCACACTGTCACGAATCAGAGCTACGAATGAGCTACGATTTAATCGGCTGCGAATGACTACGAAATTGTCAAAATTCGTAGGCCGCTACGATTTCAGTACGGAGCACAACGATGTGAGTACGGATTTCGACGAATCTACCATCAAAATGTTGGAAAACGAACAAGGAATGGTACGAACTGCTACTGATCGACGCGATTTAGTACGGAACGCCACGAATCGGTACGATCAAACTACGAATCCGCTACGGTCTGGTACGATTAAGTACGATGCTACGCGAATCAGTACGATCTAACTACGGATCCGCTACGGTCTAGTACGGGTAAGTACGAACAGGAACGGTCCGCTACGAAGCAGTGGGAATTGCGACGGACTGGTACGGACAGGTAGGAACGAACTACGATTGAAAATTGCGCCCACGGCCTCTTAAATTGTCATACACAGAATGCCTCCCAAAAAGATAACATGCAAGCGGCAGCAACATTCATAATGACAAATGCATCATCTGCGATGATATAGTATCCTATTGGTCTGTCGTCACTTGGAAGAGGTATTGCTTCTGGCATGCCAATCAACCCCCTTTTGATTGCCAACTTGAGATCGCTTTGACTCCAGATGTGTGCGTCGACACATCCTCCTTGCGATCCAATATTTACCCATATGAATTGGTAATCGGCGTCCACACAACAGAATGGTAACCTTCAAAGTTATAGTATAATGAGCCACCGTTCTTGGGACATCGTATGGCTACATGCTTTCCATCTAGAGTTCCAATGGCGTGTGGAAATTGCCATTTAGCCGCGAACTACCACTCCTGAGGCTCAATATGAGTCTGGATAACATCCCCAGCATATGCTGAAACTATGGCCTCACAAACGTCCCGTACAATACTACGTAACGTATTGTGTGCAACACGAAACCCATACATCAATGTACTGTAACTGTCCCCTGTGGCCAAGAACCTTAAGGTAATTGCCAACTTCAAATCTGGATTGATGGACTGTCTGAACCAGGTGTGGTTCTTCGAGATCCTGGGACCAACGACCTGTAATAGCTCATGGAACATATCAGGCCCGATTCTGGTTAAGTTTCTAAAAGCCGCCGGATCTTCAGCCATCAGTTCGGCCATCACAGTCTCGTATTGGCCGAGAGCGGGTCGTCTTAAAAGCCAGTCTCTTGTCCACCACCTCCTTTTTCTTCTCTGACCTGATAAAGTATGTAATTATTGATGTACACATATAGATTATGCTTAGGAAAGTATGATTCATGTTGTATTTTATTATGTCGGCTATTAATTTAACAATTATTAAATCACGTAAAAGTAAGAGCAAGATTCAAAGGCATATGAGGCAGACACTTACCTACAAATAAAAAAATGTATTACTAGTAAGTTCAAATTCTAATATTTTCAAAATACGTAACCTTTAACACAAAGCTATACTAGTTATACGATATTGAATCATTATTACCTCTGTGCATATCGTCAAGCAGCTCGAATACGGCCCCTGCATTTTGTGCCATGTCAATATCCAAGTGTAACAAATTTATCGCAAACGCAATTTGCTGGCTGTTCATGATTGTGAACTCAACAAATGCAAGTACGGTTGCATTTTAAGTTCAATGATGTATTTCAGTAGCAATTTATTGTAGTGGACCGTACATGTCCGTACTGTTTCGTGATGAAATGTAGTACATCGTACAAGATCGTGCAAATTCCTGCCTATCCCTAGTACAACGTTCTAGAACCGTGGCTTTCCGTATTATATCCGTTGAATAATCGTAGGTAATACGTAGCGTATTCGTACCGCTCCGTAGTTCTTCGTATCAATCCGTAGAAGTCCTTGAAAATCTGTGGACCTACGAAAAGGTACGGACGACTACGGCGTCGTTACGAACTAGTACGGATCAGTACGGTTAAGTACGGACTGATACGGATACGCTACGGTCGATAAATTCGTAGCAATTTTTTGAACAAGTTCAAAATTTGTCAAGAGTCGCTACGGACATCCAAAAACTACTACGACTGATCACGGATCAAGTACGGAGAGCCACTGTCACGTACGGATTGCTACGAACTGTGCCGAGAAGTATTCGTAGTTCGTTCGTAGCTCTGATTCGTGACATTGTGACCGAGGCATACCATGATTAATAAAAGCTGATTCGTATTTTAACATTTTGTTTTGCCACTGTAGCATGAATCGTGATCCGTGATCGACAGATTACATGCACGTTTCGTTGGTGTATTCATATAAATGTTTGGTCAAAAAATGTAAAGTGTCCATTTTAAACGTTAACAATCTTAAGGGGATCTGAATCCAGGTTGGCGGATGCACTGTGGCACCATAGTTATCTCACTTCCGGTTTTCAAAGTTATTTCAACAGTACACAAATCCGGATTGTAGCATCCGAATACCGCATACAGCGCCTCGCTGAAATCTAGCATGTCGAAGGTATGCAGCACTTTATTAGTATTACAGTAGGCGATTGTCCATTTCTTTTTCTTCGTAGCCACAAGCATCCCGTATGTTATCGTTACCTCAATGCTTGGACTGTTGTCGGAAAGTGGACTGAAAGATTGTAGTTCCCTGTTATGCCAAAATTCCTGCGTCAGTTTACCGTCCTCCGGATATCTTGCGACGTAGAATGACCGCGCATGCTCGTGTCGCTCGACGGTATGATGCAAATCTACGTCATCAAGGCGACAAAGTCTTAGCTCGAACACGAGCCAGGTTTACTCAAGCGGTTGCTGTGTGTTGTAGACGAAATCGACCTGGTAGTAGACCTTACCCTTATCCTTTATCGCCAACATGCATATGGCGCCTTTGTACTGGACAAGACAGTTGTCAAGGTCGATGGTACTTCCGCCAAAGATGTCTGTCTTCTTGTTTCTGAGCGTTCGTCCGTCCGACGTAACTTCGCGATCGTGATGCGCCGATATGGCGTCTATTTACAAGCCCGGGCATGTAAAGAAATGTTTAAGGTACATACTATTTAAATAGTTACTGAATATTGATCTTGTTATTTAATCAAAATCACGTTTTGCTTTCAAACATTACGTTTTATTAAACTTTGAATAGCACATACAACATTTTTGTACACAGCGATCTGCCGTTTCTCAATCAAATAGGTATGAAGACAATGGACCCTCAAAGTGTCCGAGTTTCGAACGCAGAACGTTATTTAAAGCCCCATTAACTCTCAAAATCAACGAATAATTAACGAATAATTCGTAAAATATTTCGTAAAAAAAAAGTTAACCCATAAAACATCAGTTTCATACGACACACGAACGCTACATTGGTACATGAACATGTGTTGAATGTATTGTTCCAAAAACAATTAAAAAAGCATTTTGTATCTTGTTAAATCTATGTTTGGCGCCACATTTAAGCGATAAAGTCATGTCACGTGGTGGCGGTGACTGGCACTCCATTGGGAAGTACACGCTTTTAGTGATAGTTGACGACTGCAAAAGGAAGCGTGGAAAAGTGCTGTTAAGCGGTGGCGGTTTTGAAACAGGTTCCTCAAAGGAGGTTATCGGAGACTGTGGCGTTTTCGGGAGTTGTCGTTCCTGCTCATTGTCTTTGTCATGGGCTTCTGATTGATCAACAACGAAATGCTTTTAAATGACCGATTAAATCAATATGATCCTCGCTCTGGGAAAACGGGGCTTAATGCATGTTCGTAAGGTGTCGTCCCCGATTAGGCTGTGCAGTTCCAAAGGTTAATTATAGACGACAATTTTTGGTTTTATGGAATTTTGATTTTGAGGAAGTTTCTTCTTAAAGAACATTCAGTGTCGGCGGAAAGTGTCCTCCCTAATTAGCCTGAGCGGACTCCATAAGACCGTTAATCCCAGAGGCTGATATACAGCTTTATGTACGTGATCTTAGTCTAAGTTAAAATTCATTACAAAGGCGATTACTTAAGCATCTTTATTAACACACTACACCGAATCGGAATTTGCAAAATATCAGTATGTTAACTTGTTGCATTTCAATATTGATGTACAACTAAGTTTATCAATGGTTCTCTCAGAAGTAAAATAGTGTAATGTACATTCCTTCGCTCATTCAAAATGCACGATTATATTTTTTTATTTTGAAATAACGCTTGTTTTATAATTTATTATTCATGAACAGTTAAAGTACATACGTTATAAACACAATGCTCTCACAAACGTATAAGAATAAGATAAACATGTTTGTTGAAGGGGCCGTCCAACAGATTTTGGCATGTATTGAAGCTTGTCATTAAATGCTTTAAATGCTTTATATTGATAAATTTAAACATTTGAACTAAAAATCTCCAGTAAAATAATAAGAATACAATTTGAAACAAGGAAAAAAAGAAACCCTCAACAGGGCTCAAACCACTGACCCCTGGATTCCTGGAGTCCTGGAGTAAAAAGCTACACGCTTAGACCACTCGACTATCCACGCTAATGTTTGTAGAGGATGTATGTTTTAGCTATATAAGCAATCCTCATAGTTTCCCAAAATATCGTTTCGCGTCGATACGACGCTTTATCTGTAGGATGGCCCCTTTAAGAAGCGCAACATATAATCAATGAGCCATACCCAAATTCAAGTAAATTAACAACTGATGTAACTGAGAGAAACAAAAGCAACATAGAGGTCATTTTCGTATTACCATCGATTGCGTTAACTTGGCCTGTGCTTTTACATAGCGACCGACGTAAATGTATGTCGCATTGTGAGTATTGTACTCTGCATGAAGTCAATGTATTATGACAATTTAACATTGTTTTATAAAAACGACATACTTGTCAGAATTCTCATTTAAAATACCATTGGTATACACAGCTAATATTCATGAAGATTGTAACACTCAGATTTAATTTGTTTATCCATGTTAAGATGGAATTAAGTTCCCCGTTGCATAGACACCGGATACACATTGACCAATTTTGTGTAGCACTAAAACTTTACGTATAACTTTCGGCGTCTAAAAAATACAGAATATTTACGGCACATATTCTGTATGCAACAACAGAAGAATGATTGTGTAGACACAATTTGAAACAAATAGTTCAACATACCAAACATTTAGAAAATCTAACAATGCGTATACCAACTTCACAGAATTCCCGATTATGAACGAATGGTACAAATGTTAAAGGAAATTAGAATTTGTAGCGTAAAAAGCGTTAAACCTTTGTGTCAATATCTAGCTCATCGCTAAGAAAATTCAAAACAAGTTGCGTGCAGTTACCTTTTAGTCTCTCAGTGAGTTCGTATATCACTATGTTATTCCTCATGCTTCTAGCCTCTGCATCTATTGATTTGTATGTGAGCACGTTAGAGTTCACCCTTTGATCTTCAATGAGTTTCTCAATTTGAGTAACCCGGTCACTCATTTCTAGGTAACCCTTGTTGATACACTGTATTTCCTTGTTCCATTTACTGTGCTGATTTTCAATTTCACTAATTTTTTGATAATTTTTGTTCAGTTGCTCAAATATAGTTGTGAGTTTATCATCTACTGTCATTTTTGCAAATGAATTTGAGGAAATAGACCCACTTGATCCACTTTTAAATTTTCTCTTCTTTGTTTTGTTTACAATTTCAAACCCGCCATTGGCGCCATTTTGACCTTCCTCAAACCTGTTGTTTGTTTCAATGTTATACATCATATTATCCTCACTTTCCGAGAAAATACTATTTTCCATACTTTTATGAACACTTCACTATGTGTACGCACA